>CAKNWT010195575.1:0-19498 GCA_932066315.1 Andricus coriarius
CAATCCTTTGCGTTATTTTGTAATATACTGATATGAAAATAATACAACCCGTACATCAGTTATTACATATCAGAATTTTCACTTTGGGATTTAAATTTTACATAACTCTTTTGTATTATTTATAGTTCTGTTTTGTAATATATCCTAAAATAATTGTAAACTTTATCTAAATGCAGTATTGTCCTCCATTTACCTAACTAATTGGGTAAATTTTAATGAACACATTTTCTCCGTGTACATCAAAGGAATGTGAAACGAAAAAACTGGCTCAAGATTCATCAACAACTTTCAATCACAATCAACAATCAGAAGCGTCCTCCAGTAGCAATAAAGAAAATTTAAAATATCTAATGTCACCAGGTTTATTATTTAATATAATATTTAATCATTTTCAGCACTTATCACAAACATTCTTAGAATTTAAAGCCACCTGGAGCATATTTTTCTTCTTTAATAAAAAATACTCTTCATTTTGTATACACGCTTATACTATTATACCTTATTCTGATAATTTCCCGGTTTCTATCGAAAGTAGCTTCAAATTAGGCCCTACTTTGACGCTAAACGTGGAAAAACGGCCGATTTCGGACATTTTTAGCGTCAAAGTAGGGTCTAAATTGAATTGAAATCGCTGCTTATTTTGAACCTACTTTGCTGCTTTAGCGCCTACTAAGATAGGAGTTATAGCTTCAAAGTAGGGCCTAAATTTCGACTCGGGTTGAATCAAGAAAATGTTAGTCTGAATACGGATCAAGAACATATTGTGTCGTCCGTATTTAGATCAATATTTTCTTGATTCAATGCTGACAACATAAATCCTGCCCTTCAATCAACATCGTTTAAAAATTTCAAACTTCAATATTAAGTTAAAAACAGTTAATAAAACGTAAAAATATTTAATTGCGATCATAAAATTAGAGTTTTATAAACGACAAGATTCAAGCAGTGGGAACGCGATATGAGACTTTGGAAAAAATCTTTCTGTAGGAATGGAATGTAAAATAATAATCCATCTAAGTAAATATACAAATATTAACTGAAAAAAATATTAAATAGAAAATATATTTTTTAGAAGTGAAGCTCGAGGTTGTAATTAAATTGAAAAAGCGTCATTACAACTCGAGTTTGAAATTTTAAGCGACTATACTTTAGCAACGAACATTGCTCTTATCAGGAAACCTTGACGAGACGCAAGAGGTGGAAGAAGAAAAAGAGAAGGGGAAGGTACAGTAGTACAGGCGGGCCAAGGGGTATGAACACGTAAACGCATACATATTTATCGGCGATAAGATACGGTCCGTGGCTGTGCCATATTATGTGCTGCTCAAAATTAATCATTAATAAATTATGTTTTGTAAAATCGGAGCTACGCCAAATAAATAGAAAATAAATCTGATCTTTTTTTAATTATCGAAATATGATTTTTTTTCCATGGAAAACAGAACACAGAAATAATAACGTTACCATTTCAGCGAATTTACGTGCTATAATTTAATTTGTAAGCCGATACCAGATTAAAATAAAATTGAAACCGACATCCGTGAAAATAAAAAAGGACCCGTATAAGCCCAGTAATTATTGATATCTCTTCGCTTCGAAGTTACTGACTCCTCTGCGCTTTTTCTCATTGCGTTCCCATCCACGTTTCACTAATATTTTCCTTCATTATCAAAGTATCAATTCTGTATCACACGCTCCCTCAAGTAGTTACAAACAAACGTGCTCTGAATGTTATTACACGTAGAGGTATATTCTTTCAAAATGTAGTCAGAAATTGTTACAAAATGTTTGAAAATATGATAGGAAAATTGGTACAAAAATGTGAAGAATTGAAGAAATTCGAGAACTTGTAACTTATATCTATCAATAAAAAAATGATTAAAAAAAAAGAGAACTCTCGGTATCTTAACGTATACACTGTAAACTATACAAAGGTAGAAACTGATATATTCAAGTCGAACCAAGAGAATTTTACCATTTAAGTTTTGCACTAGAATAATGTCACCGATGTAACGTCTGAAGTAACATAACCTCTAAAATCATACCAATAGAAGAAGAAACGTCAAACCGCAGACCAAAATGTGTTCACGTCGAGGGCCAAACAATAATACCAAATGCATGTTACGAAATTTTATTCTTACAATAGGTTGGAAAAAAATGATTTTTCACTGTAGTGTATTCGGATATTTTTTATTTTTCAAAAGCTATTCACTTCAATAATAAAATCGATCATTTTTTTAACGAGTTTGGTATTTAATTGAATAGCTTTTGAAAAATAAAAATAATGTTCAAATACACGTATTGTTAAAAATCACTTTTTTCCATGTTATGAATAAAATAAAGTTTCATCCCATGGGGGATACAGTCGGACCTCCATTCTATGAACCCTCGAAACCATCTACTTCCCTTCAACTGGCGCCCCCACCACTAGACATCCAAAATGTTGTTGCCGTTTGCGCAAATGGTGCGCAGAGATTCAAAAAACCCGCCATTACTTATTGCTGCGTATATGTCCACTGCACAACTTCACTTCTCCTTTGAGCGACCTCGAGAACCTGAAGACTCCCCCCGAAAAGTTCATAGAATCGAGGTCCTATTGTAACCTAAAAATTCTCAGGAATAACTATTGCGCAAACTTCGTCGGTGTGGCGCGAAATTTGAACTAAAAGACCTTCATTCCACGTTTTAAAACGTATATGCTCGCTTTTTTAAATATAATTGTTTTTATTATTATATATTTTCATTACTCAATTCAATATGATTTTTTTTATTTCATTTAAGAATCGTAGTCATTTTTTTAAGTTTGAACGTTCGTAGTTTTGATAGCTACCTAAATTGTGATGAAAAATCTCCGATTTTAATTTATAACAGTACATTCCGGGAACGATTACCACTAAGAATAAGCCCTCGTTCTATCATTTTTTCTTAAGGAACAAGATCGGGGACCGTTTTGAAGTCGCGTGGCCCATTCATCTCTCCCACGAGGAGGGAAACAAGAAGTGCAAAGAGGGTAGCCCAAGGAGAAAGAACCGGGGTGGCTGGTAATTTTGTAACCTCTTCCTCCCTCTAGGGCGCATCACTCTTTCTCTCTCCGGCGTCTATCTCATTCGCTCTCCCTTTAACTACTACCACCACCTTGACGAAGAGAGCACGTCATCCCCTTTAACCGGCGGATTGAATTTTTCCCCGACGTGGAGAGCTCCTAGCACAGGGTGCGCACGACTCCAACAACCCCGTCCCACACCTCCAACGTAGCCACCCTCACCACCCTCATCATCCACCCCCAACTACCATCGCCCTCCTCTCTCCCATTTTGCCTCCTCCCATTCTGCTCTCCCAGGACAATAGTTTCACCCTCGTTGGCAGGGTTGCCCGTAGCAACTCCCGGTTGCGACGGAAGCTCGTCGACCCCGGCGAGGCGATGGAATTGTCATCGGGGTTGCCAGAGAAAAAAAAGGCGGGAAAAAAAGAGAATAAAAAAACAAGAAAAAGAGAATGAGAGAAAGTCAGGGGTGGAAAAGTGAGAGAGGACGATAGGGTTGAAGAGGGCGAGATAGAGAACAAGAGAAGGAGGATGCAGTGGGGTAATGTACGAGCGAACGGCCGGGAATTTTGCCTATCTTCCGCGCGGTCGCCGGGTTTAATCCTCCAGGGTTGGTACCGGTCTCCTGTCGGGAGATCCTGCCGGAATCTCGGTTCTGAACAGGTGGAGGCTCTGCTACCTTTACAGGTTAATACTTTTTAATCAGAGTATAATAATTATAATTTCCAAATTATAATAATTCAATGGAAGAATGTAGATGCTCTTATATTAATTTTTAATCGTAACTTACTACTCAGGGCGTTTGTAGGAATCTGTGAAAATTTTTAAACCGGCGCACACTCGTAACTCAAAATTTAAGGTAAAAACAATTGGAATCTACAATCGAGGGCCCGGATCAAGTAACCGGTTATGAATATATCACTCTTTATGCAGGGAACAACAATTATAATTTCTAATAAAATTTGTATCTACTTATACAGTGGCAGTAGGAGTGTAGCATGAAAGTCTCAACTAAAAAGACAGCTTACCTGAAACAAAAAAAAAGAACATAGGTTATTCAAAATTCGGAGGTAAGCTAGTTCAAAAAATATTATTGAATTTAGGAGACCATCTTTTGAGATAAGTATGGTTTCATGTTAGGTTCGTAATCATATTTCTTTGAGGGATACGGACTTGATCTAGTAGGACATCTTGAGAGTAGCCAAAAGCAAGAATATTCAATCATACATGAGGATCCAGAAGTGGTATGCCTTTAACTCTTTTCTAAATTTGCATTACTTAAGTCTGGAAGGATATGGTATCAAAGACGTTGCTGGGTTGCAACTCTTCGGACCAACAAATCTTCGTGTAAAAATGGTTTTATTTACGGTAGCATCTCTTTAGGCGCGAACACCTACTTTTTTGTTCACTTACTTAAGTAACCTAGCTAGAACTTGATCAGATGATCCAAATATAACCCGAGTGGACAAACGAGCCAGAACCTAAACGTGAAATGCTCACAAGAAAAGTGCCTAACTACAGATGGGACACGCTTGTCAGGACCTAATCTAAATCTAATCCAAATGTCTACACGGAGCTCATACATAGTTTTACAAACAAAAAAACTATTTGTAAACCAAAAACACCTCGACAAATTCTTGGTTTACTCTGCATCCATGTCGGGCATCAAATAAAGGCGAAGTTAACCTATAACCTCAATGTTATTACTCCCATGAAAGAACTGAGGAGGAAGATGGTACGTGTGTCGCGTTTTGACTTGCAAGGAGCGTGGGTCGCGCAAGTCTGACAGGCGCCACGGCGAACCTAGCCGATTCGTTTTTCTCATCTGAAATACCTCGTATTCGCTTCGTATGTAACAAATACATCTAAATTATTTGTGTTATTGTCACTAATGAACAGGCAATCTATCAGCGCCACCAAGTGGAGCGTTTGGCATTTTTGGTAACATTTTATCAATATACGTATAAGGAATGCATTCTTCGTTTTTTCAGTTGTGTGAGTGACGTATAGAGCGAATACCCGGCGTACACGTACAGGACAAACCGGAGCAAACAGAGAAACGGAGTCAGTGAGCGAGAAAGAGAGAGCTGGCGTCGCTCAGCCTGCCAGTAGGTAAAGCGAATCGCAGGATGCGATAGTTCCTCAAGTCTCAACGTGGTCTCGCGCTTCTCGATCCTTCTTTCTTGATTCTCGCTGCACTCGTCTTCGGAAGAGCGGAATATCGCCGAGAGGTCGAGAAAACCGTGGAGGTGCCGAAGGTTGCGGTGACCGGCAGTGGTATCAGGATGAGAGAGAGGTGCTGCAGGACAATACCTCTGCCGCTGACTCAGTTTATGGCTGATCATTCGACCCTGGCTCTCTCCGTATTTACATCCACTGGCGCGTTTTCATGCCCGCGTACCACATACGAACTTCACGTGCACGTCTTTCTATTTACGTTACATCTCTCCCCCTCCTCGTTCATAGACATTTGTACATAGTCATGGCTGATACGTGTTTCTGTACTTCGAACTCATCTCATCTACCGGAATCTGTACTCATGAATCCTCAGATAAAACAAAACATCTCTATTTTCTTCAATCGTCTACCCATTTTGAAGGAGATCTGTTAGGGCTCTCGCTGGTTTGATTCATTGTGGTCCTTACGAAGAAAACGGTCTAGGACTCTATGAAATTTGGCTTTTATGCATAAATGGAGGCCTATTAAACATCGCAGCATCTTTTTTCGTGGGTAGGAAGTACTTCTCGTGCTCGAGACCGGCGCAAAACCAAAGTTATGTTTATGAATGGGTATGATTTGGGGGGCGCAGCAGTCAAAACTTCCCTCATGTATACGTAGAGCCGTTCATCCCACGATATGCTTGTGCGGAATCGTTGAGACGCGTCAGTGATTTATCGAACTGTCGATTACCAGCGATTTATGAATGAAACGATATGCTGAAGTTTTGGTGTACCGTGGCGGTGCTACCGCAGATCATAAATCAATGCAGTAATAAGTGAATTGTCTGAATGCAGCCGATGAAAGGCTTGGATATTTATTATGTCGAGGTGTCACGATTATACGCCAGCTGCAGATCAGTTACCTAGATACCTTTTTTCTCTTTTTATGTAAATGAGTAATTGATTATAATTGATTAATTCATTTATTTGAGCAAAAAGCAAAGCAATAAATATGCTATGGTCTACAGTTTTTATAACCCACCTTGCATCAGCTAGTTCATGAGTAACAATATTAGCAATTACTGAAACTTCATTACAAACTTTTCCGAGGATATAATGATTAATTTAGCGAATACACGGTCTGGACCACTCGACCTGCACGATTCTTCTCTTAATCCCTGATTTCATTCAGAGTTATGTTCGCATTGATCGACAACACTATTTCCGCAAACTATTTTTTTCGGCATACCCTATGCATACAACCCCCTATGTAATATATTTATGTAGTACAGAAGATACTAGTACATAGACATTTACGTATATAAGGTGTTTGAGGGGGAGGGAAGAGGTGGAGGAATAGGACGTTGTCGGCGGCTGTGCGCATATACGAACAGACAAGAGTGCAAAAGGACACAAGGAAACAGACTTCGACGTTCATGAGTTTACACACAAAGCCTATGGCAAAGGTACATACGCCCACACACATGTACAGGTGCACTTGTCCGTGGTCTGCCGCTTGACAGTGTTTCTCATACTGGCCCGAGGCATCTCTTACCAAACCCCCACTATCAAGTCCTCCATAAACTGGAATCAAGATTTAAACGATATATGCTAATACCGGGTTTAGTATGCGCCACGGTGGCCCTGTATTATGAAGATTTTCAATTTTACGTGTTTGCGAGACGAATAAATATGTACTGGCCGCACGAGCCCCATGATTAACCCTGTCGAGACCATAGCTTACCCTGACAAAAGTCTCGCTAATACTATTAACACCTTCACACGGATGATTAGCTTATTCATATTCTCTTCTTCTTTTGCCAGACGCACTTGGAAAATTGAATGAGCTATCAAAGCAAGGTTGCTTTTGTTATTGTCGTTACAAAAACAAGTTCTTCTTCGTAAAATTATCCAGGAAGTTCGTACTTCATAATACTTTGGAATGGCAAACAATATAATTCGATATCAGCGTATTACATTCCATGGATCTTCGTTGACAGTGGTCGCAACGTCAGCACTGGCATTACGCCCGGAGAAATAATTTGTTTCTCGTTGCCAGCTTGTGTGTTTTCAGAAAGTTTGCCTACGATAATGCACGGTTGGTGATCTTAGTTCGCTTACATTCGAGAGCGTTGTGCCACTGACAAGAAGACGCTAATGAATCAACCCAAAAGATTTAGGACCAACGTGCAATTGAATACGCGTTTACTCTCTGTACCCGCAATTTCAAGTACATGAAATAACTGATGCATGAAGTTTTAGACTTCAGTTTGTTGTTTCCGCAAATTTTCCGTGAAAACTAACAATGCTTAATTAGGGTCTGTAATATTCACATTAGAGTAACTCTGAATTATATGAACTTCATCAGTCCTTGCAATCACCTGACATGATCAAAAGGGTTAGAATGTCTGATTCTGATATTGCAATACACATTTCTTCAACTGACTAACAAATAACTGATACGTATTGGAGATGTGTCCCTAGTTGATAAATTATTTAGTGGTGCCATTTTAGCAGTAGTATGTTAACTGATTTTTTATCCATATCAATAATGTCTTCGGGAGATTTTGCCAGACCGCCTGTTGCACGCTGATGCTCACAGCCCTTAGGCATCACACGTTAGGCCTGTCTGTTCTTGGGCTGCTCCCGCTCACGAAGATCCACTTACGACGCGTACACACCGAGCTATACGTGCTTGCATGCATGACCTAGCCCTTAGGCTACCCATCTCTGACATCGGGTTTTCCCATCAAACAAGGACACCGAGGTTAATCGTTTAAATTTCGACAACAACTGCAGAGTCTGTTATATTAAACTGTAATATTCGATTTCTAAAAATGTGAACTAGTAATAATATTAAGCTAAAAAAAGACATGCATGCATGATCATTGATCGTGCAGGGTATCACATGTGATACCATATTTCCTTGGGTATCTATTCCTCGACTTTTGGTGAAGAAGAAGAATTCAAATTAATTTACGAAAACTGAAAAACAAAACGTAAACATAAAACCTACATCAATCTTCACAGTCAAGCGATTACAATCTTTCTAAAATCTGAAGACAGCAGTAGCAAGTGAACGGATTGGTCGTAGGCTTATATGTGGCATGAACTTATTTTAATTTAGCAAAAGCCGTGCTTCGTTTTGACAAGATTCTCGTGTCGTGATCTGGGCAACCGAAAGGATTAACCGTGAATATGTCCTAAGGATATACATAACAAAGTAAAGAAACATATCACACTATCACATTGTAATACCTCTATTCTCGGCAGCAGCATATAATATTCAAGACTATAAACTTAATCGCAGGGACTAATCCAATCGAATATTTTGACATTCGATCCCATACTGAAAACCGTTGAAATTTTTTGTGATTTTACTACACTTTACAATCCAAATTACAATGTAAAATTGCAATAAGTTTGTTGTAAAATTGAAATACGTGTATTGTAAAATTAAATTAAATATATTGTAATACATGTATTGTAATTTCCTAATAGATTTCTCTTTAAATATATAGTTTACAAATTTTAAACGAGAAAATCATAAAATATGATTTGTTAAGTATCTGCCAACTGTAACGAAAATCTGCATTAGTCTAGGTTGCTATTCACCTACTACACATGATACTCAATTCTTTGTTTATAGGTTGTGAGAGGATTTCCACCACCAACTTTTAAATAATTTTTTAAAATGTGAAAAATCCGTGGAAGATAATAGCTAAAAGCGCTCAACAAGATGAGCTTACAGACGCCCGGATCAGACCCGAATTAATGTAACACAAAATTTCCCAAAACGTTATCTTTGAAATCGTATTTTTGTCGGAAATACACAAGCGAAAAGGAAAAGCAGAAAGTATTTTTTCCCGAGAATGGCTCAACCGATTTTAATGAACCAAATATAGGTTATGAAAACCAGGGAGACCATTTTCGAGAAATATTAATAAAAAAAACAGGTGAAAATTTAATTTGTTAAATTAAACTTTTTTAACCATGGCGTCCCACTGAGGTTAAGTCAGGAAAGAAATATGTTAAAGTAGACAACTTAAGGACTTTTCTACAAACAAAATTGGTGGTGTCACCCTAAAGGCCTAAAGCCTCAAACAAATGTTGAAATGTGTAGGACGTTTTACTCACACAGATTCCAATCAGGGTGGGTCGCAAATTACAAATTCTGGGATTCGAAATCGCTACAAAGCGAAAAAGTAGCGTATTGGAATCCTAAAAAAGTATAATTAATTTGGAATCCAGAGACATGAAGCTTGGTTGCCCGGGCTCAAACAATTTCTTGTTCGCAGTTTTCAAATTTCCTTGATTTCAATTTTTTTTACATACTTGAAGGTAAACAAGTCTCGGATTTTTTGCGAATTTAAATCAAATAATTTCTGGCAGCTAATTCCTATTTAATTCACCCCTGTTTACGGACGAAATTCTTAACTCATTTCTAAATAGGAGAATAATTTGTTGGGGTGCTTGAAAACTTTTCAGTGACAAAAATGGACAAGGAAAAAAATCTCCAAGACCCAGAAATCGAAATTGGAAATACAGTAAATTAAAAATCATTTTTTTAATATATATTTCAGGAAATTATCGTTGTAACTTGTGGTTTAAAATACTTCTAAGCATATGTAGGCTTTTTCAGTGCGCGGCTCGCCAGTTTGAGCGCGCCTAGGGCCGTCTGTCGGATTTTGCGCTCGGACTTTGGGGTTTCCCCGCTGGTAACTTCGATTTAATAATTGTGAATTCTCTTTTGTTAAAACTCCTTCGGGTTTAACAAATACATTTTCATCACATGCCTCGCACTTCACACTCGATTAAAGTATGTGCAAAACGAAAACTTTGATAATTACAGGGGTTCTCAGAACGTCGAGAATTGAAAAAAAAAACCTGTATAGATCTAAATGCACATGAATCTAATACCTCCATCATAAATTATCTGAATGTAAAAAAATCGAAAAGAAACAGGAAACGAAATTAGAAACAGCGAATTTGATAAATTCTGATTTTGGCATTAATTGAAATTATCCAATAATAATTCCAATTTCGATTCCTGGGTCTTGTCGATTTTTTGTCCAGTGTATTTTTATGCTAAAAAGGCCCACACATGCTCAAGAAAAATTTTAACCCACAAGTGTTAAGAATGTTGTCCGAAAACAGAGGTTAAATAAATAGGAATTATCTCTTATAAAATAATTGATGAAAATCCTTTAAAAGTTTGAAGACTTTTTTGACTTCCAGGTATGTAGAAAATGGCATGTCCGTCGATTCGAAATTAATTATACCTTTTAACGTGTTTACCCCCCTAGGCCCTTTGTACTGTGTAAGTGAAAGCCAGTGGCAAATAATGAAAATGATGAACTGTCATAGTGTAGTGCAAATGTTCATCATTAAGATGTTATGGGCGATACAAATATATGCAACAAATGGTTGTCATGCAACAAAAAATAAAAATATGCAAATTATGTATCCAAGAGTCGTATGTTTAAAAGACGTTTTCACATATATTTATATCACATGTGAATGTTGCACGTATCGGAAAACAATAAGGGTTTAGACGGGCCGTAGAACGGTATTTCCGTTAGGACCTGGTGAGAAATATTAGATAGAGCACAGAAAAAACTAGGGTTTCCATTAGAACCAATTTTTAGTTCGAAAGGAGCTGCAACAAAAAAGAACCTCTCTTGCTGAAAAGGAACCCAAAATGATAAATGGTTTCTAAATTAACCCAAAGCATGGATTGAAACGGTTCCAGTGGAGCCCTTTTTTCACCTTAGCCTTGAGTCACTACGGAGATTTTACAAGTTTATGGTGTGCATTTTACTTTGTAATTCAAATAAATTAATATTGGACTGGGAAAAAGGTATTGAAGAAACTACAATTATAAATATTAGTCATTCTTGAAAGGAAAATAGTGCATATGAAATATGACAGTTTTTAAGGTTATGTTGGAAATCCGACATTTTCAACTACTTATGTACCAAAAAAGCGCGGTGCTATTTAAAATTATATAATATACACTTGCAATAATACGTTAATATTACATTTTTTAAAGAAGTTAGGTATTTCTATTATTCAATTTAATATGGTTTAAAAAAGAATAAAAAAGGTTTGTTAATATTTATCTGTATGATTATTCATAGTCTTTATTGATTTCAAATAGACTCGCGCTTTTCGGCACATGGGCAGTTGAAAATATGAATAGCCATCTATTGGATATCAACGAGCTAAAAAGGAACCCTCAAAAAGAGTTCCATTGGAGTCTCAGTTCTAAATGATACCAACTTTTACTTGAGCCGCAACTTTACTGAACCCTCATTTTTTCTGTGCGGTTACAACAGCGTAACAGAACTATCCAGGCCCTCTCTACTTCCACCGACCAGCCCTTCCAAATCCCGATCGCAGTTTCTACACGGGACACATGTTTCGTACTCTGAAATTGAGAAAATGATAGTTTCTTATGCGATTATGCTTAATCTTGATGTGAAATAAAAATATCAGATTGTAAAACGACGTTTGCTAATATAGGTATCAATCAGGATTAAAGTATGATGTTTAGGTGAAACTTTTTCTGAAAACGTAAGGAAAAGGTAAAAATGCTATATATACGAAATATAACGTCTAGGTTAGTTTTGAATTACTTCAATTTATTTGATGATTGTGGCACTAATAATGAATTTAGTTGAAGCTATCAGTAAAGAAAATTAAATATTATAGTTCAATTGAACCAATTGTTTGATCAATAAATTATAAACTTTGGAAATTAAGTTCTAAAAATTATTACTATCATATTTTCAAGAGATTTTATTTAGTACGAAAGGTTAGGTGAAACTAGGGATTCCTGATTCGCATAATAATTCCCCGGCTGCAAAATTTTAATAAATGATACTTTTGAAGTTCATCTTTTCTGCAGACAAGTAAGCAAGCGGGTCTTTGTTTTGTCGCGCCCAACTTCAACTTTTTTTGGCTGACCGATACTTTTTCTCAGCGTGCCAATCGCGTAAAGCATGGCAACGACGCGCGCTTATTTTCTCCACCGCCGCGTACAGCCAAGGTGAGTACGACGCTACATATACCAGAAATAACGTATGTATGTACACAGAAAGTAAATGTGTACCAATACGCGCGCGTGCATAATGTGATATAAACACAGGTACACATCTTCGTTTCTATGTGTATAGAGATGATCCGCTGGAGGGTGTGGGTGAAGCTGGAATGAGGCAGAGAGAGAGAGAGAGAGAGAGAGAGAGAGAGAGAGAGCGCGCGCGCGAGAGAGAGAGCGCGAGAGAGAGAGAGAGAGAGACGAGGGGGAGAGAGATGGGAACGAGAACTGAGAGAGACAGAGAGCGAGAGGCTGCAGAAAAGGTATTGACCAGCGAGCTATGAGCTGACATGGAATCTATTGGCGACGAATCGGTTTGACCCGACGAGAAAAACGGTACGAAAACCATGACGAGGCAAGATATCCTAGCTAGGTGTAAAGATTCTCCTATAAAGTATAAACTTTCTTGGATACATACAAAAATTCTCATCTTCTGTCCTTGGAAACATATCGGTGAAAAAGCTAGCTTCACCTCAATACGTCACAAATGTCGTTCATGATTGACAAGTTACGTCAGTTAAGAACTGATGATGATGTCATTCAAGATAAAAAGACGAATAATTGAAATTGTAATCTATGTACTTTAATACACGCAATAAGACATTTTATATTTAGTCAAAACCGTTTTTTATTTTATTCGTAAAAAATGTATTTGCAAAATTGCGCCTGACTATGTGCAGTTTTCTAACAGACACTGTTACGTGACTCAAGCTGCGTATTCTAACTATTTGAATTTTATGAAAAGCTGTGTCTAATTTTCGAATCGCGAATTCTGAAGATCGGAGGGTGAAATAAGTATAGAATGCGTAAGTTTCTCGGGGTTGGGACAAAAAGCGTGCTTTGTGACATATTAAAAAGGGTTTTTAATTATTTTCAATTTTCATTTATTTGTTGGACTCTGGTTGTGGGAGGATCTCGCATGCCATACAATCTTCCATCGCTGGACAGCGGTCCTTTGCAATGGTAAAACTGAACCAACGAACGTACAAACGTACAAACAGGACAAACCGGAGTATGCGAAGGAGCGGGAGGAGGGAGAGAACGCAAAGGGAGACAGGAGGGAGGAAAAGAGAAGGAAAGAAAATTAAAAAAGCAAAAAAGGACTCAGGAAAGGACAAAAGTTGCTCAACCAGCGACTCCCAGAAGTTATACGAGAGAGGACAATAATATTCCTGGTGTGTGACTCCTCGAGTCGCGCCTTGCGGACCAAGTTTCGACCCCGTTTACATCGGGATCGAGCCCTCCTAAGCTTCGTCTCCGCCTAGTGGCTTCCGAGAAGAACTCATCTACATCTACGGTAGAGAGAGAAGGAAAAAAGAAGAAGAAAAAAGATAAGAAGCAGTGAGAGGAAGAGGGTGGGAAGGAGCGGGGAGAAACCGGACGAATTTTTATTATATTCCACTCTGGTCAACTCGTGACTATACACTGAACAGGGGGAAATAAAATGTGGGTCCTCGCTACCACTTTTGCACCAATAACGCACCATTTAATTAATTTTCCTCCCTTTTTAGAAAAAATGTAGGAAATATTGGCAAGTGTCTATTGCGCAAAAACTTCCTTTTTCATTTCCAGATTGGCTCAATTTCCAACTTGTATAATATTTTTGTCATCTTACGAACCTTGTATTAATAAACAATGCTTTTTTACTAAAAATCACGGTCATATCCCGGTTTCTCCCGATGATTTCCCAGTCTACTAGCCAACCTGCAGAGTCCTTTTATGCTCATAACCAATAAGTCTTCCGTCTTTATAAGCGCACCATATTGCTGGAAATATCCGAATGGGTCACGTTATATTTGGATTTAAGGACGAGATGATCTTTCAATTTCTGTCTCTATACAACCAAAAGGTGGAAAATGGGGCATTAGTTATGTCGGTCGAAAAGGAACCCGCAAGACAGGGATCTGTTGGTGAAAGAGGAAATGTTGAATAAGAACAGGCAAAGGGGGTTAACTCTAAGATATGCTGATAAAATACTTCTAAGTACATATCCGGCTTTACCTTCAGTCCTGTATTAAATAGTCGTAAAGAGACACCGCAACCCCATCCACTCTTGACTCTTCATTTCTTTTTCCTGCATAAAAAAATCAAATCTAACTACTGAGAAGACTTCTAAGATTGAAATACAACCCAGCTAAACATCTATACTTGTCACCATCTCCTCACGATTTTTAAATTTTTATTTGGTTCCTAGTTAAACGTGAGAGAAAGAGTTCAACGAATACGCTCCAGACAATGGTTCAGAAATCAAACAAGTCATCCACAATTTTAGAGATATACTTTTTTTGTACCTCCTTCAAATTCGCGAAGCGGAATTCCATAATAACGATTTTAATGTACCGTGACGCTCCCTTGAAATCGATGCTCTCGAGCCAAAAAGCAAGATATTCCGGGTTGATGTCGTGGGAGGAGTCTGCCCGAAGGACAAAGATCTCGTCTTTTGTCGAAAAACATGCAAATTTATTCGTTCGCGACGTCCGTCCGATGGCAGAAGGTCAATTCGTCGGCGACAGGTGAGCACACAGTCGACTATATATTAAAAATATATACTGGACTGCTACAAATGGAATTCAAGGTGGAGGTGATTTACTGGCTTGATTTCGAGGTTAAGTAGGCACCTAACGATGACCCTACTTTAACGGGTCCATGAAGTCTATCTGATATGAAATTCGTGCATTTTTTAGCCAAAGTATCCGTGCGTTTGCGTAATATTTAATTATTTAGTTATGTTAAGAGTTTGAATACAACAAACAAAAATTCTTTCATGTCCCGGAAATTGAACCCCCTTTTGGTTTGGAAAACCAGCATCTGGAACTGTAGAAAACTTTTATGATCTCGAACGAAGATACCCTCTCTATAGGTCGAATTGATTATCATATGAATTTTTCTAATTAACTTAAATATACTAGAAAGAAGTTCGAGTTATTTTTTTTATAGTAAATAAGAATGATTAATAAATTAGAATGATACGAAAATAGATTAGACAGGCAGAAATTGATTCCATTGACATTTAAGGATGCGATTTTGAAAAAATGCAATAAGAGACATCTTACGATCCCAGAGGAAAATATACTACCGACACAGTACTGGCTCTGTATAATAAGAGGTACCAGTACCGTTCACACTGGTTTGGTACCAAGCCAGTAGTACTAGACTTTCCACCTGAGGAATAGTTTCCGAAGCTTTCTAGAGCAAAGATATATAATATTGTGAAGTGTTTGTGAGCATAAAAATAATTTATGGTTTAAAAATGTAGGCCATGGATTTTGGTGTTTTGAAATTGAACTACTCACACGTTGTCAATCTCCGCAGGCTGCGCCCACGTGGAACGGGAGTTAACTTAATAACGGCCAATTAAGCGGCAATTAAGCGAGTGGCAGCATCGTGGTGCACTCGTCGACGTATGCAGAATCATCCGTTCGTCCAACGTCAGTCTGTGTAATGAATTAACGACACGCTGACAACCCTACCCTTAGGATGTAAATCAGTCATTCTGGGGTCGAGAATAGACAAAACCTCTTCAGATTCAAGTTTATAATTTTTTCGATAATTAGAATTCATTCTGAGTTAATCCAAAAATATTTCTCTTTCAACCAGGCGTATTTCTATTTTGAACCATACAAATAGAAGGTACAAGGATACCAGTATGGTTAAGGCAGTATGTTTGATTTGGGAATTCAATTTTCTTGAAAAACAGCTATCCAGAGTATGGCTGGATCACCCCAACTTTTGGCTGAGCGAAAGCTTCGTTCGCCCGTTACCCACTCAATCCAGGGCCACCTGACAATCAGAAGCGACGCTTGTGCGGATAGTCACGCGTTCCGTGTTACATTCGTTATTATTAACAAATTAGGATAAATATCCCATCAATAAAAGTCTTTTTAGTGAATATTGAAGGATAACATGTACGTTTGTGCTGCAAGAGGAATATAAATTTCACCTAGAGACAAACTACAAACTCTTGGTTTGGAGGGAGTTCGAGTGACAGTTAAAATATAACCCCAAATTACGCTGAAATAAAAAATTGTTTTTCCAGTCGGACTCTAAAGAAATTTTTTAAAAGACTTGATTTCTAGAATGTGAATTTATACTACCTTGAATTTTACATGTTTTTCTTTAAGATTTCACAAGATGAACTTTGATTAATAACGAATCATTTGATGCTACGGTGTTCCACATTGTATTATGACAGCTATTCCAGTATAGCTGGATCATTCAAACTTTGATATAAAAGATTAAGCCACACAAGTCTACAACTTAGAAATACAATTTAGGATACTTTACGGATAAAATATTCTTGACCTAGCAATAATACGTAATCATAATGGTATGCTTAAAATAGCCATTCCATATGGTTGCAGTTGGGCGAGCAATACAATATGGTTGGAATAACCAAAATTATGAATGTACCATCCAATTATTTCTTTCGGTGCTGTTTCTCTTGATTCATTTTTTTTTATTTTCGCAACTGATTAAAATTTTTTTTTTTTTTCATAACACATGCATGATTTCAGCCCTTTTCAATGCCTATTAAGCATAATAAAAATACTCCCTAGGGAGTAAAAAGTTATGTCAGAGGCGAAGAATTAAAATGTTGACAAATTGGACCAACTCCATAGATAAGTTACCATAACTTACAAATAAAATACCATAAATTACAGAAAAATAGCATAAATTACCTATAAAATATCATTATTTAACATAAAGTACAAATAAAATACCATAATTTACCATAAATTACCGAAAACCCGAAGATTTTTGCTAATTTATAAATTTACCATAAACTTGCATAATTTTTGGTAAATAATAAATTTACTATAAATGTTCAAATTTTTTGGTCATTTAGAAATTTACCATAAAAATCCAAAATTTTCAACAAATTTGGGTAATTTATGTATTTTACCGTAATTTACCAAAATTTTCAAAATAATTTCAAATTTTTTTTACCCATAGTTTTCCCAAATTTCCTGAATTCATATTAAAATTAAAATAAAGTTTCGAAAATTCCTCCATATCAGCAGAAATTATGCCTGTGTTACAAAAGACGTCTGAAATCATGCAATTGTAACCTATTTCGATTATTCTTTACATTCGAATTAGTTGCAATTTTAGAATTAGTGCAACGATTTAGTAAAAACAACTTCAGTAATTCATCAATTTATTTAATAATTTGGATTAGTGAAACCGAGAGCTCGGATCAAATAACCTGTCATAAAATTCGAGTGCTCGGAATCGTTGGCCCCGTCTTGCAAAAAAGATTTTGAATTTTAAATGCTGGAATTTTTTGTTGTAATTTTAAACCGTTACCAGATTTTAGAACGTTTGACGCGTGGCAGCGAGTAGAGCAAATTATGGGTGAAAATTTTGGTGGTTTACCGTGAAGTCACGACATTCAGGGGCAAGCGTTGCCGTAATTAATGATTCACAAGGTGTGCTGCAGCAGAGTAGTGGACGAACGACAAAAAGCCGACCACTTCGCGGCTGCACGCCTGCCATCTCTCCCGGGGATGTAATACCGATAGGAGGTATTTCCGGAAGTAAAGGTACCTTCACAACAAAACTATAAATTGCTAAAAAATTTCTATCAGTTGTACTTCTAAAGTTTGAAAATGACTTGAAATAAAAATTGTGGAGATAGAGTTAATTGTTTTCTAATTGAGGGACCGGATCATCCCGAGTCGAAATATAGGTTCTCTGTTGATGCTCCATAGTGCTTAATAAATCATAGTTTGGTTCTCTTTAGTCCTCGACATCCTCGTTATTTCTCTTAGGTCCTATTTAGTACTCCTTTGATCCTCTTTTAGACTCATTGAATTTTTGTGAAATTTTTTAAGTCCTCATTTAAACCTCTATTTTCTCTCTGTATTAGTCTCAGAATGTAAAATTATTAATGAAAATTAATAATAATAATTATTCACTTTTTAAAAATATTTAATAATGACATGGAGATTGATTATCTACTTTCTAACCAATTATATAAAAATAATTAATACTGGTAATTCTATAATTTTATATTAATTATAATGCAATTTTAACGTGCAAGGATATTAATGAAACTAGAATCCAGATATTAAAGTGCTAATATTTTTATCCAAGCTCTTTTTCGTTTATGGGTAATCCAATGTACACACAATTATCTACGTTTATGTACATACAAAGAGACGTAAGATTTTGAATTGGAACAGCGATTGCACTTTCAATGACTTCATATTGTTGTAAAAATGGCAAACTATTATGTTGAAAATAGTCTCCTTGAGCTTGAAAAACGTTGCGACAAATAAGTTCGCTCTGTAAAATTGCTAAATATAAATTTTCACATTGGCAGCCAATTTGAGTTTATTTTTTGTGTTTTACCAATTCATTTGCCATGTTTTCTTATAGTGTCCAAAACTATACATTTAAAAAATATAATGTTCACAATGATATAATTGTATTGTTTCGTGTTTCAACAGTACACAGTGCTGAATTTTTCTTAATATTTCAGCAATGAAAACAGTTTGGATAATAATTGTATTATTTTCATTAAAATATTAAAACGTTAATACTTTTAATTTAAAACAAATTTTTAGTATATTTTGTAAGATAGAAATAATTTCAATTGAAATGTTCTTAGTAGTCACTTCTCTACATATAGAAAATTCACACCCATTAAACTTCTTACTTAACAAATGTGATTTGTGATTTTATGGATTATAAGAAATTTCTTATTTTCATAAAATCACATTATAATTTTATGCTTCATTTGATAAGTATGAAGTTTAATTAGTGTGCAATTTCTGCACGGAGAAAATTTGTTCATTTAAATTTACCCAATTAGTTAGGTAAATGGAGGACAATACTGCATTTAGATCAAGTTTACAATTATTTTAGGATTGAATACAATACAGAACTATAAATAATACAAAATAGTTATGTAAAATCTCAAGACCAAAAGTTAAAATTCTGATATGTAATAATTGATATAAGTGTTATATTATTTTCGTACCAGTATATTATAAAATAACGCAAAGTATTGTAAATTTTAATCAAATTAATGATATAAAGTTTACTTTTGTGTGATATTAACTATTCACTTAAAAGAATGTATAGATTGCAGAATTTTTAAAGAGATTTTCACTCTCATTAGGAGAGGAATTACACAACAGGAAGGTAAAATGAGAGTCGCGAGGGACGTCAACATTCTCAGGGCTGAAGATT
>CAKNWT010195580.1:0-13073 GCA_932066315.1 Andricus coriarius
ACTGCACATCAAAAAATGTTATAAATAAATCCTAGTTACAAAGATAACTCTTTATGTTATTAAAACAATAAGAGATCGATTTGTCAATAATATGAATATTTTAATATACATATTCTTACACAAATAGTCGTCGCGTGATGCAGCCCCTGGCAGAAAGAAAAAGAAATGAGAAAAAAAGATTCGGCAAAGAAAGGATGCAAAAAAAATCTAGGGCAAAACTGAGCCAGCGGAGAACATTATACGTATTTGTGCGAAAAGTATTTGCATGAATTCTGTATGCTTTTGGGGCGTGTCTGTTATTGGCGAAAGCGTTTTTCAGAGAATTGCTAAAAAAATCGGGCGACGATACAAAATTGCAAGATTTGCATTTTGGTTGTTATTAACTTATTATTTTTCTCATCTAAATCGCAAATAGAAGCAATTATTTACAGTTTGATTTTGTGATAGAAGCAAGAATTAAATATTTCTGCTTACATTAAAGATTTGTTTATGATTTATATTTAGCTCGAAGAATAATTAGTATATATTATTGTAAGCCCTTAATATTTCTTTGTAGGAAACAAAATTTATTTTGTTTCCTACAAATACATTTTTTTATAAATATCTAATTAAAATATTGAAAAGATTCGTTTTTTCTAACATACATGTGAAACAATATCTGTTATTTATGTATATTTACCAACAATTAAATTGAATTAAGCTTTACTAGAATCACTAATAAATAAATTCATTCAAATCACATATAAACTGATTGCAAATTCACTCGAAAATAAATGAAATTATTTCCAACACGGAAAAAATACATAAAACATAAACAATATAAAGCTGAATCGATGATGTGTAATCCTTGATCTAGCCACAAATACTTTTGGAAAGTTACAAAATCTTTAAAATAGTGATTTTCAGCATAATTTTTAAAAATTATTATTATAATTGAAGCAAACTTTCTAATCTTTAAAAAAATGAAATCAAAATATGAGAAGTGTGAATATAGCGCTAATTAAGTAGGAATAATTCTGTCAGAGGTTTGTTCCATGTTTTTTTCGTTTTTCCACGTATTTGCGAACCGAATTAATAGACCCCAATAAGAAAATCCAACTATTGTTGGTTGAAAGTTAATCCTTGAATTAATTTGAGTAGAAAAGTCTTCTATTAAATTTTTAGTTGACAATTTATCTTTTTTGGTTAAAAATAACGTTTGGTTGAAAATTCGTCTTTGGCTTGAAAATTCAACAATAGGGTTGAAAATTAACTTTTTAAATGAAAATTCATATTTTCGGGATGAAAATTCAACTTTTTTGTACAATATTCGTCTTTTCGACTTGAAAATTTAACAGGTTAGTTGATATGTTTTCTTTCTTGACTGAAAAATTTTGATTGCTTAAAAATGCAATTATTTTGTTGAAAATTTGTCTTTCTGGTTCAAAAATTCAACTTTTTTGGTAAAAATTTAATCTTTTTTGGTTAAAAATGCAACTTTTTGGTTGAAAATTAATCTGTTTTGGATGGAGTTTCAACTATTTTGTTGAATTTCACTGCTTTAATTTTGAAATAATAATTTTTTTTTTCAACTATCAACTATTACGTTTTTCGTTGAGAATTCATCTTTCTCGCTTGAAAATTTAACAGTGATTGCATTTTTGTTCTCGACTGAAAAATCTTTCTAGGTGGAAAATTCAACTATTCTTGAAAATTCATCTATTTTGGTAAAAATGTAATCCTTCTTGGTTAAAACTTCAACTCTATTGTGGAACAATAATACGTTTTGGTTGAAGATTCGGCTATTTTGTTGAAAATTCCTTTTTTTTTTGGAAGAAGTAAACTGTTTTTTATTTAAAATAAAAATATTTTTTTGTTGCAATATCAACTATCTACATTTTTCGTTGAAAATGACATTTTTTGTGTAAAATTCATATTTTCGGGTTGAAAATTGAACTGCTTTATATTAAATTTGACTTTTGCTTGAAAAGTTAACAATTTCATTAATATTTTTTTTCTCGACTGAAAAATGTATTTTTTGTTGAAAATGCAATTCATTGCTTGAAAAATGATGTTTTGGTTGAGAAATGAACTCAAGATATAATTAAAGTTTTTCAAAATTTTTGGGCTTATATTAAAAATTATTTTCAATAGTATTTTTTTTAATTATCAATATGTTTTTAGTATTTTTCTCCTAGTGTCTGCCCTCGCGTCAAGTTTGGTGCAAAAAAGTCGCAAAATTTAAAAAATGGGTAAATACATTGAAATTTGTTTAAAATCTTTAAATTTAAATAATAAGCGATTTATCAGATGAAATCCTTGGTATTGATTTAATTAGTGGAATATTTAGTGATTCCGATTTAGAGAGTGTAGTCGTCCTGAAAAATTGGCGTAGCTGGAAAAGGGGGTAGACTAGTCCCGAAATTTTGGGACGACTAGGCAAACTTATACAAAATATTTTTCTACTCATCACGAATTTTGAAACCCCGAGATACTTCGTTTTGGGCTATTATCTTTTATAAATTTAAGCCTTTCTAGTTTTCAATTTTTAAAAATTGAATGAAATCAAGTTGAAGAGATTTTTTCTGTGAATATAAACTCACATGATTAAAATCGTGTCATTTTTCTTTAATTTGATAAGGAGCGATAAGTTCAGCCGAAAATAAAAATTATTAAATAATCATTTTTCGATGTTCACATTTTTTATGTGAGGTAATCGTTTCACAATGATTTCGATTTAATACTACTTGGTGGAATGCTTTTTAGAATTTATTATCTCCTTGCCCCCCCCCCCCCTTATAGCTTCGTCGTAAACGTCCCCGATGTGGGTACATTTTTTTAATTCCGAAAATGTTAGCTTAGTAATTTATTTATTTGTTTTTGCATATTTAATTATTTTAAATATTTGTTTTTCATTAAATTCGCTTTTGTAATGGTACAGTCCAAGCTCCGATCATGGCCGCCCCGAGCATGTCCGATTGCCCAATTTCTCGTTCGAGCGCTACCCCCACCACTTTAGGGTCGGTCGCGATCGATGCATTTCATAGCTGACGCTCCAAGGATGTCCGCGAGAGAAACGACCGAATCTGAAGATTTTTCTCGGGCCCAACCTTGAATTTGTGAGTCAAACAAATTGTTTATTTTATTATACGTATAAGAAATTAAATATTAGGAAAACTGTTCGTTATTCAAAATTATTTTTAGTCCACTTAAAAAAAAATTTGCTCTGATATAAAATCAAATTTATGTACTATAGGGCTAACTAATCATTGTTTATTATATATTTCGTCAAATATTTAAAGGCTTTGGATAAAGATGTTTTGGATAAATGTTCAACATAAAATGTGAACGTTAAAACTCTAAGAAAACAATGAAAAATTATAAAATCGCGTTTAAAAGATATTAGATGTCTGATTTCAGCTCATTTAATTTGCGTGTCTATAAGAAAACCGTTCGCAGTATTATTGCGCAGTACAAAACGTGGGAAAGAGTGAATTTTCATATTTCAAATGAACAAATATTTATTTTTACTACTGTAAAAAAAGCTTTACATTGTTCTGCTTTCTTTAAGTTTTACATGTATTGTTATAATTAATAAGATTACACGAGCGACATCAAATTTATGTTATAATAGACAATTCGATGTTTGAGTTTCTCTTTGTTTAACAACAAAAAACAAGCAATACGACACAGTAATTAATTATGAATGTACTGCACGAGATTTCACAGGTTACGTTAAAAGTGAGGTGAAATATTTGTCATTTTGACGCTTTGTTTACATTTATCCTAAGAATCGAACATACCATAGCTAATGATCGACTTTAATGTTTTAGATACCTTTAAGCTCGGGCTTATAACGAAATAATCCAATATGAATCACTTTTGTACACATGTAATGTACGCTAGGTACATAAAACGATGTTCGAGATAAATTTTTAACCTACCCGACGCGCCGCATTACCCGGAGTTGGTCAGCTGAATTTTTCTCTACGCTGTCGAGCGTGACCGCGCTTAGAGTGGGGGTTTATGGCTTCTTGGAATTATATTCCCCTACAGCCCCGAAAACGACCATTGACGACCATGCTCGGAGCTTGGACTGTATCGTCAAAACCAAGCCACTAAGACCGGAAGTTTGTACTAATGTTCAAATTTTTTAGTTATTTTTGTGTGTAATTTTTTTAGTTATACTGTATACTTGAAGAAATACGTATTATTAAAAAAATTTGCATTATTTTATTTTTATCATTAATTAAAGAACTCATAATGCCTAGAAATACTTTCATTTCGCAACTTAGCTACAAAAAACAAATGTTCAAACGACTAAAAATTTGCTAGACAAGTGAAAATAAATACAAAAATGACTGAGTAATCCTAAACTAACGATTACTGATTATTTATCAAAAAAAAAAAATCTTTCAAAAAGCGTTAATATACCGCAATTTTACGCAAAATTCCAATTTGTCACTTATGGGGTTTTCTTTGGGGACCCATAAGAGTGCTTTAAAGTCACCCTCAAATATTAACGGATTTGAATACATAGTATCCCATTTATTATTAAGAAAAGTAGGAAAATTTAAAGAGAATGGAAAACTATGAATTACAAATTCAATACAAAATGCTTTATTTATTAAAAAATATGAATATATTTTATAAACTGCCACGTTTCGGAAAGTTTTTAAATTGACGAGCTCTACACACCAAAAAAGTAAAACAAAAATGTGATTTTAGCGGTAACAACCTAATTGACATAGAACAAGTGAATTAGAACCTCGATTATAACCATGAAGGAATAGTAAGGAGTAGTATGTCCGTAAAAAAGAAGTGGTCTTGAAATCCTCCAAAAATTAGGAGAGAGAACGACAATAGTGCAGTGACACGCGCAGCCATGAAATACTGAAATCAAGGCTGCGCGCCATACTGCACTAATAAGAGACACAGATAGTAACTTTCGGATATTTCGAGTTCCACTTTCGTCTACCTTCACCCATGGGAGATATCACTCCTTACTACTCCTTCATGATTATAACGAATCGTTTTGAAAAATCATTTGCCCAAGACATTTATCCTCGAATTTATCAGAATAGTTGAAAAGAAAAAAATTTTAATATTAAAATTAATGATGAAAAATTTATTACAAATTCAAGACGTATAGTGTCATAGTGCAAGAATTCCAAAATTTTATTTAAAAAATAAAAAGAACGGAATCATGCAAAAATAAAAAGGATTTCATTTATTCGAAGTAACGTACAAAGGAATGCTTACCCTATTATAGAAAACAACATGCGGTTATAAATCTTTTCTTCATTTATGGATATTGACAAACAAAAAGAATCTGATGTAAGAAAGCTTTATAAATTGATGTAAAATTTAAATATTCATGTATGCTCGTCTAACGTAGTTCACATTTTTTTTGTTATTATTTTTGATTTTATTGTTACATTTTTTTAACCTTTTTTCAACTTGAAATCTCTTTCTTATTATACTCAAATGTAAAAGAAAATGTATAGATGTAAATGTCAATCAACGTTTTTCTTAAATCAAATTCTTCAATAATTGACGGCAGCTAATCTTTGAAATCTATTAACATTGAAATATTTTGAATTCTTTTAAGATCCATGGAAATCTAGGAAAAGCTATGAAACCCTTCGAAATCCATTGAAAACCCTTGGATTTCTGGTACATCTTTCACACTTTTTAAAAGATTTTGAAGGTAAACGTGCCTATTATAAATTACCGTCTGCTGATTGATATTGGGTAGAAGCGCTCGGATTTGCTTGAAAATTTGGCGAAAGGAGAAGAAAATTGAAGAAAATCTTTCCCGAGCACAGCCAGCTATAGAAAATTACAGATTATTAATGTAAATCAGAAATGCATGCCTTGTCATCTTTTACACACTTATATACGTCACCTTTGTAAGATTTAGATTTTCCATCAGCGAAACGTTTGGCCTTCTGCAAACAAAATAAAAAAAGTATGAGATTTATATTTATGTTAACATGTATATTTTATAACATAACATAATAGGGTTTCATCTTTTTAATTCAACACTTAAACCTTTTCCAGAATCTTTTACAATTATATATAACATAAATTAAAATAATTTAAATTTAAAGCACAAGGGAGGTGGATGGATTAGAAACTTATGAATACTAGCACTGCGAAGTAAGTGATTGCAAATTAAAAAAATAACGTAATCTATGTATGAATCCACATGGGGACCGAAATATCCTCAAGAATTTGGTAACGTCTGATACTTTTTTAATGATTTAATACCAAACTTACTTCGTAACTGTTTTGGTTTTACATTAAGTAAATGCTTATTTTCTTTTAATTTTCATAAAAAATTAATTTTTTTATATTTGAGGAAATAATATTTTATATTTACCCGAGTTATATTACGTCGGCAGCCGTTCTTACAGCATGTATCCATTTCTTGATATTTCCCATTCGTCGGAAGAGGCCTGATAAAATTGTATTCACAATCACTAGGATATTTTCCATCGGTGTCTGCGAATTGAAGAAATTGCTAAGTGACAAAAAAAGATAAATATGAAAATTATGTTTAAACTTTGAGGCACTTGATTTATAACTATATTAATTTAATTTTTAAATTATTTCAAGAAATTAACAATTTTTTTCAACAACTGACCTGAACATATAGCTTCTTGGGTTTTATGCAGTTTGCCATTACAGCCGCTGAGTTGTTATATGAGTAATTGAAATGAGCTGCATGGACTATCTGCAATGTTAAAAAAAAACTATAATTTCGATTTTGTGTTATTACATGCTATTCTACCGCGAAGTAATAAACGTAGTTTAAACATATTTACAAGTTATTTTTTCAAAATTGAAAAATTCAGAATAATTTACGCATTTAATTTAATTTGACTTACTTTATTTACTGTCTGCAAGGTTGTCTCGGTTTGTGGAGAGAATAAAGTAAGGTAAAGTAGATTATGTGTGTAAATAACTCTCATTTTTCCGTTTGAAGCAATACATGGTGGAGGTGACGTAGCATCTTTACAAAAGTTTCCCAAAGTGGCGTATCATTTATTCAATAAAGTCAATAATGTTCTTTAATTAAACTTGTTCTATTTTTCACGTTTCCTATTTTTATAAATTTATTTTTATTAATATATACAGCCTTGAGTAAATTCATACATTTTCACGAAGCGATTAGTAGTTATCACTATAAAATTAGTAAATATTTCTATTAATCAAATTAGTAGTTGTCTTACGATATTCAGTATTCAGATATCAGATACTCAGATATTCAGATATCAGTACTCACTAATTCAATCAGTAGGATTTCACTAGTAATTAGTGAAATTTTACTATTCAGATTTAGAATGTAATGAAAGGGAAATTGAAGATACTTTTCTTCTTTATACTGATATCTTTGGTAAATTCATTCATTGAGAAAAGATTGGACACAATAATTGTTTATTTTTAAAGGGCGAAATCGATTTGTTCTTTTAAATCGGATCTTATATTGTTCTTGGGATAATCAAAACAAAAATCCAATTTCCAAACAGCTGTGGGTTGCAGGTTTTCCGCTGCGCGCAGTGCACAACCATTTGTTTTCGAAATCGAATTATTGTAATTGATAATAGTAACTTCTTCAATTCATAATTGAGCTGCCGGGTCGAATAAGGGCACATTTTTTTTTCGGCGCGAGCGCGAATGAACCCTGACAGGACAAAGAGAAGAATTCTGAAAATATTTTTTTACTGAATTTAAGCAAATTTCTTACATTAATTGAATTTCCAAAAATTAATGTTCTAAACAAATTTTGAAAACTACACTGAGAAACTTTAGGTTAGAAAAATTACTAAAACGAATAGCAAATGGGGGCAAAATGCTTAAATTTCGACATTTTAATACATGAATAATAAGTTATACTATTTTTATAAGAAGATTTCCTATTTGTTAATAGCAAGCTTTACTATTTTCTGTAGTAAAATCCGATGTAGGAAAAATTAGTAGAGAAATTAATAAATTGTACAAAAAGAATAAAAGTAATAAGTATTTTAAATAACATAATATACTAAATATGTAGAAGAAATTACTATTGTCTGTAGGAACACGATGTTTATTATGGACATTTTCTAATTTTTGTAACAAAGGTTAATACCAATTATTAAAATTGGTCCCAAATATTACTAACTGATTTAGCAGAGGGTATCGAGCCTTGGACCGAGCGCAGCCGAGTGCATCCGACGTGTGTCAATCGCCGATCAACGGATGGCTCGTGGTTATGTATCAAAACATCGTTTTTTCCGTATTTTTGACATTTAATAAATGACATTTAATTTATGTTTCAATTCAAAATCCGCAAAAAACGTAATTTTCAATTAAAAAAATATACTTATTTTAATTAAATTAAAAATTTTGTTCTTTAAAATTATAAAAATATCATCAATATTAATCAATTAAGGATTAAATGAATTCGAACCAATAAACTTTCTATCATTCAGCTCATATGGAAGTTTTCATTCTAAGTCTCAAAATGTCTTATAGGTAAATGGATCATCGCCCGACTGCTGTCCCGGAGACGCGTGTTCGATTCCCGCCAGCTTCGTTTTCTGCTAACACGATTTTTCTGTTTCAGCTTTATAATATAATATAATACTATCATTTAAGAATATATACATATATGTAATTTCTCATGTTGTGAATTCTTAATTTAAATAAATGTGAATTATGTTAAATGTAGAATATGTGTGTTGTAGGTAGGTAGGCTTGTGTGAAAGTTAGCATCACGTGTTTATTTTTTTTTTTTACTATTCCGACTGTAGCATCTTTTGCTAACCAGTTAGTAATTCGGTGCGCACGGTCCCTGCGCAGCATTTTACTACAGTACTTTGTAAATACTGTTATCTTCTACAGATATTAATACAACAAATTAACTATTTTCTCCTATCAAAATCAGTAAATGGCAGTAGTGCAGACTTGCAGTTTTACTACAGAGGTTAATAAATACTTCAAATGTCATTTACAATAAATGCAAAAGTTTTTACTTTTATTCCAATATATTTTCTAATTCTTTAAGTAGCTACGAGTTACTATTGAGGTTAGTAAATATTATTAAGATTTGCGTTTTGCCCCTCATTGCAAAGTTCAGATAGTAAAATCTAGTGTGATTTTTAACAAGAAATACAAACAAGGGTTTCTCAGTGTACAGGAACTCATCCCGCTCGAGCCGAAAAAATGTATGTGCCCTTATTCGATCCGGCGGCAGCTCAATTGCGATGTCAATAAAATATTTTTGAGTTTATTTCGTTTTTGTAAATTAATTACTTATTGAAATGTGATATTTATTACAAACTTGTAAGTTAACTTACTTCGAAGGCACAGAATGACAGTAAGGAGAAGAAGATGGCAAACTTCATGTTTGGAGATTTCGTTTAATTTCTACGTCCCGGCAAAGATAAACTAGAAGTATGTTTTCCTAATGTGTAAACTTGTCTTTTTATACTACACACTTATCTTATCATGTGAATGTTCTTTGGCGTTTAAAAAAACAATATTTATTTTATGACAAAAATTACCTTACTGATGCATATATGTAGATCATATGTATATGTATATGTATATGTGAATATATATTCACACATTGTTTATGACACATATTGGAACCGCAAAAGCAGCCTTACTTAACATTGATAAATATCATGAAACAATATTTACGATGCGCTGTATATCATGGAAAATTAAATAGTAACTAAACACATGAGGAAAGAAGAGCGAATTGCCGGCAATGATTTTCAAAAAAAGCAATAAATAGTTTAAAAATAATTCCAAGAATCATTAATAAAAGAGAAAACGCTTATAGCAGTTACAAGAATTGTTTTTTCATCGTTTGAAATGTTTTATTCAAAGGGATGATTTATGTTCTTGAAACAATGTTTAGAAAGGTAATTAAAAAAAAAAAAATTATAAATAAGTATTATTCCTCTTACGAAAAAAGTATTGATACGTTAGTACATTTATTTAATGGGGATCCTCATTGTATATGTAAAAATAAAAAAATAAACAATATCCAGTACATTCATATAACAAAAATGATTAACTACAGGATCTGATAGTATATAACTCATTCGTTTATTTCTTTACTTATTGTACATTACATTTTTTTTATTGGGTGTTCATTAGGGTGGTCCAAGATTTTTTTTCACGAATTTTCATACATATCGCTCCTAAATTTGTTCGAATCCACAATTATATTTAGAGGTGCCGTAAGCCCCATGAACTTAAATATTTGATTTCCATAAGAAAAGAGAAGTTATTCTGTAATTTTATTCAGAATCGTCAATATTAGATTAATCGAGTTCCAACTCAACGTTTTTCTATAGAATGTAAAATGAATAATTAATTTGATAAATATTACCCCATAAGTCTCTTTTATATGGTCCCAAAGCTAATTATGATTTTTCGCGGTTTTTTAAATAAAAATTGTTTCTAATAAATAAATTACTACTTTCTACTGATAATTAGATGTTTAAATAAATTTCGTAAACAATTTATTATTATTTATAGCAATTTTCTATTAGAATAGAGTCAGAAAGTTGCGACAAGAAGTGGAAAAATTTCAGAAAAAATCGCTAGTATCTAGCATTAATATAGAAGAAGATAGTTATAAACAATAACAATTTTTTTAAACACCCTACACTGAAAAAAAGAATTTCTTGAACCAAGAAAATGCATTTGCTTGAATCCTATTTCTTAGCATCAAGAAAATATTCTTTAACCGTAGTAATTTTTATTTAAACCAGACACATATCTTTTGTTGATCTAAAGAAATGAATTCTTTGGCTATATTTTCTTGATTCAAATAAATATTTCTTACACTCAAGAAAATGGTTTCCTTGATTCAAAAGGTCTAGATTTATTGAAATCGGATTAGTCGCTCAAAGAAATATTTATTTGATTCAACGAGTTCGATTCTTTGAATGGATTCGGACGGATTTGAATCAATTAATTGTGCATACTTGAATCAAGTCTTTAGGTTTATTTAAATCAAAGAAATAATTGTTTATTTCAAAATAATATTAATTGCATCAAAAGTATATTTATTTGTTACAAAGAGTTCATGCATTTATACTAATGAAGCACATTTATTTAGATGAACAAGATATTGTGTTTACATAAATATTTATTTCTTCAGTTGAAGGAAATATTTCATTTGCTTACTAGAATTAAATTCTTTATAACAAATAAACAGTTATTCCAACGAAGTAATTATTTTTTTAAATCAAACATTTAATTATTTGGCGTAATTTGTTTCGATTTAATACTTCTTTAGATTAAAGAAATATGTTGTTAAATTCAATATCCACGTTTTTGATTTGAAGAAATATTTCTTTGGCATTTATGGTGAGAGTTAAATACGGCTTTCCACCTTAGAATTTACATGTTGCGATAGCGTCGTGGTCATCGCTGTGGACTTTTCACTCGACGGACCCAGGTTCGATTCCTGCTGGAGGTGGATTTTTCATCAAATTTTTCTGTTTCAGGTTCATCAAGATTTTAAATTATGTGAATTGGTTTAAATTGAATATGTATAATAATAATAATAATGGTAATTATAATTAAGGTTGAATGAATCCATTTTTTCATTTAGGGAAATATGTACTACAGTTGAAGTACGAACTACTTTATTGCACTCGCGCATGGTTTAGGCTAAAGAAATATTGTTTTGAAACAGAAGTATATTTTATTGCTTCAAATATTAAAAAATTGGATATAAAGAAATAGTTTTTTGATCCTATAAAATATTTGCTTGATTTAAAATATATTTCTTTCCATCAATTCACATTTCCTCGTTTCAAAGAAATATTCATTCCCATTCATGGCACATTCATTTGGAACAATGTGTCATTTATTTGGTTTAAAATGTATATTTTTGTCTTAAATTAATATTTCTTTGATTCAATAAATATTTTCCTCCGACCAATAGGTCGTATTTTTTAATTAAACAATCTTAACTTAATGCTATTAACATTTGTCTGGCTGAAAGAAATTCTTTTTTTCATTCAAAGTGCATATATTTATTTCCCTCAAATAAATATTTATTTGAAAATAATCAGGACTTGCACTTACTTCAGCCATGTAAAATTCACTTGGTACAAGTAATCCTTTTTTTCAGTGTATTTGAGAGGGAAGAAAAAGTGGACACTTTTAGAAGAAAACTGCAACTTTCTGGCATCATTTTAAGAGAATAAGTTGAAAAATTCGTAAAAACGCGACTTTCAAACACTATTTTAAGAGAAAATTGCTATATACTATAACAAATTGTTAAAAAAATTTATTTTAACATCTAATTATCAATAGAAAATAGTATTTTATGTATAAGAAAGAATTTGTATTAAAAAAAAGACCGCCAAAAAATCATAATGTACAAAAGCGACTTTTTTCTTATGGGAAATACCTGTGAAACTTCTCGCGACTTGCGAAACCTCTAAATATAATTTTATTTAAAAAAATGCATTTATTATTTATTTTTTAGAATTAGAAAATAAAAAATAATTTAAAAAAAGTTTATAATAAATTTAACACTTATAACTGTGATATATACCTATTGGTTTTTTAATGTTCCTAAACCTAGGTCAGTTACACTATCCCCCCTCCCCCACTCTTCATTTTCGTATTTTTTATAGCCCACTGAATTGCGCTACAAATGCGCTCATATGCGCCACCAATAAACAATTTTGCGCATCGAAACTCTAGGAGTTATAGCAGGTGTTACGTGACACCTGCTACATTGATTGTCAATGAATGTTTCGGAGAGGAATCGAAAAATTTGTCATTGTTGAGAGAAAAAAAATGCTATCTTTTTTAATTAGCTAGCGCAACATTTTTAAGTGGTGGCGTATTTGAGCGCATTTGAAATTATGACAAATAGCTATGATGAATTTCAAAATTGTTATTATTTTAGAAAAATCGCGCTAGCCCCCCCCCCCCCCTTTTTGATCGCTGATAACTCGCTTATCTATGTAACGCAAATTTTTTTTTGATGACGCATATCTGCGCATTTGGAGATCTTCAAGGTCATGCATTTTAAATTTTGATTTTTCAAATAGGGGGGGGGGGGG
>CAKNWT010195585.1:0-10313 GCA_932066315.1 Andricus coriarius
CAATGGCTAACAATGTCCGAAAAGTGCTCTGCCTCACGACCGGTGCAAAAACTTCATCGTAGTCGACCCCGAATTTTTTAGAAAAACCTTGTGCAACTAACCTGGCTTTATGTTTAGTTACAACACCTTCAGGATTTTTCTTGATTTTAAAAATCCATTTGCATCCATTAACTTTTGTATTTTTAGGTTTTTCGACGAGCGTCCAGGTGCCATTTTTCTTTGAGGACTCCATTTCTTCTTAAGTAGCTGATTTCCATTCCTGCTTGTTTGAAATCTGCATCCCTTCCTTGAAATTTCTTGGCTCTTCGTAATTTTGTAGAATAGTATTGAAACCTGCTAAATACCTGTCTGGTGGTACACCTTTATTGCTCTGATTTGAACGCCTTACTCCTGCGTCCTGAATTTCTTCTGAGATGATCTGATCACTATCGCTGCTTGATTCTGTATATTGTTCTGTTTCCTGATAATCCTGCTCACTGGATTCATGTTCAGTGCTTTTCTCTTCAGTGTTTTCTTCTTCAGAATCTTCATTAGCTTCCGAAAAATCACCTGATACTTCTACCTTTTTTCCCTCGACAAAATTTTCTTTTTCAGCTTCGACTTTTTGTTTGCTTGTGTTATCAAAAACAACATCTCGGCTAATCGTAATATAATTTGTTTTTGTTTCCAGCAGACGATAGGCCTTGGATTCTTCAGAGTGACCCACAAAAACTAATTTTTCTGCTTTCACATCCAGCTTTCTTCGCTTTTCCTCAGGGATGTATACATGAGCTGTACAACCAAAAATCTGTAACTTGTTTACATTTGGTTTTCTGGAATGCCATAATTCGTATGGCATTTTGTCCTTGCTCATTGTTGGTAGCCTATACTGTGAATAATTAGCAGTATTCACTGCTTCTCCTCAGTACTTGTTGTCCAATTTTGAGTCAATGAGCATGCATCTGGCCCTTTTCGTTAGTGACCTATTTTTTCTTTCTGCCACTCCGTTTTGTTGTGGTGAGTAAGCATTAGTATACCGTACATGGATTCCTTCGCTCTTTAAATGCTGCCTCAACTCGTGGTTGACACACACCATTCCTCGATTAGACCGTATAACTTTAGGCTTCTTTTGAAATTGTGTCTTTCCGAATTCTATAAATTCTTTAATTAGACGCGTTACCTCACTTTTATGCTGCATCAAATAAATGTTTGTATAACGACTATAATCATCTACTAAAGTGTGAATATACCTTTTATTTCCCGGTGTCACTGTCTGCATGGGTCCACACACATCCGTGTGTATCAAATCAAAAGTTTCTTTTGTATTGCTGTAAGATTCCTTCGAAAAATACTTTCGTGCCATTTTGCCCTTTTTACAGCATTCACACTGCTTTCTGCTTCCGCAATTCTTTATTTTGATTCCTTCTGCGAGATTTTTCTTCTCCAAATTCTTGACTGCTTCCGGATCCGTGTGTCCAAATCTTCTGTGCCACGCATGTTGACAATCGTTATGCTCTTCTTCAGTTGCCGCTGCATTTGCTGATTCAATTTTCTGTAATTTGTATAAATTTCCGCATCACTTTCCAATTAAGAATGTTTTTCCTTTGCTTTGAACTGCACATTCAAATTCGCTGAAGTTTACCTTAAATCCGCTATCGGTAACTTTTCTTACAGAAATTAAATTATCATCCAGGGACGGCACATACAGTACATTTTTTAACTTGACGTTGACCAGATTCCCTTTTTCATCTAGGCTTTTCAATGTACCCGACCCGGTACCAAGCTTTTTTCCTGGACTCTAAAGCTGTGACGAGTGAAGAATATGTTTCCGGCAAGCTAATAAAAAATATTGAAACCACCATATCTTCATACATAATTCTACCTATTGCAGCTAGTTTGTCAACTAAATCTAGTATTGTATTTAGTTGTTTTTCCATATCCTCGTCTTCTGATAGCTTAGATTGCATAACCGCTTTAAATAAAATACCTTACGTGATGCTGTAGATTTTTGATGATAATCCTTAATTGAATTCCAAGCTTCGAGTGCAGTCTTCGAATTCCTCACGTGGATCAGTTGATCGTTTTCCACAAGAAGAACAATTTTCGTTCGAGCTCTGGCATCTTTCTTCTTCCATATTTCGGACGGATTTTCAGGAGCGTCTTCACTAATGACTTCCCAAAGATCATCAGAAGTCAGCAAGAATTCCAGTTTACACTTCCAGATCTGGTAGTTTTCGCTGTTAAGCTTCTCAATCCTGTAATCTGTACCTGTAGACTCGCTCATGTTTGTTTCTTTGATGCGTACACTTTGGTTTGACTTCTCTCACACTTTAGTCACTTTCTTATTGTCTAAACCGACACTTTAGTCACTATTTTTGTCCCATAACCCCATAACCTGTTGGCAGTGGCTGGCGTAATAAGTAAACAATAATTTGAAAGCTTCAAGTGTTCTACGTAAATAAGCTCAAAAACGTTAATACAAATAAAATTTCGTGCTTAGCAGACTGAAAACTGTAAAAAAAAGTAAGGAAATTCGGGTAAATTTAAGAAAAGTCTAGTTCTTCTTTATTCATAATGTGTCCCCTAAGAGTTTACATGACTTCCATTTCTTACAATCCTTCCGTATACATATTTCGTGAAAACATATCCTTACTATTTAGAGCCATTTACACCTATTTACAGAAAATCTTATATCTAGATCCTTATTTCTATTTTTGACGATAGCGCAATTTGGGACGTATTAGCGAACGAGTGAGCGAGTGGTCGAAAGCGAGAGTGATTGTTTTTTTGTTGTTGTGAAAATCGCGATATTTTTAGACATTTTTTTGGTAGGAAAGCAAGTGTCCGGAAGAAGTGGGGGTGCCTTTTTTTTGCTGCCGATCGCTGGTGCCTTTCTTTGACCCGTGCTTCTGAACTCTTGCCCAGACATTGACGCCTCTTCTGACCAGAAACAAAAAAGAGGCGCCCTCGCTGGTTTCTAACACTTAATGTCCCTATCCGTTACAGCTTGGAGTTTGAATCGCTTTAATATCTATATCTTCATTGGAACTGAAGATAGTATAGTTGCACATTTTCGTAATTTTGAGCAAAATTTTTTATTGTATGTTCAGAATACATGATAATGAGGATGGTCACTAGGGCATATCGAAAAAAAGTTGTTTGCGTGAAGTTCTAATAGCAATGAAAAATTTTTTTTTGAAGTCAATAACACTCCCCTAAAGTTTCATAAAAAAAATTCCTTCTGTCTCCGCATCGTAGATATACCATTGTTTACTATGTTGGTACAAATCTACTTGCTTCGAACTATTTTTTCTGATAATTTATATACCGAAAATTAATTTTATTGTCAAATAAAGAGCAATATCTCACTTTTAAATATTTTCTTGTAATTCAAAGTAAAAAAAAATTATTTTAATGTCAACATTCCTAATCTATTATTGTTGCAGCATATTGAAAATACATTCTAATTGATATATATCGTACATTATATGGTCAAATAGTCAAGAAATTTACCGTAACTCGAAGAAAATAGCGAAAAAGTCGACCTTTTTTGATATTTTAAAATTTTAAGGTCACTTAGATAGGGTAAAAAATATTTGAATCATTGTTTGCTATGTTGGTACAAAAACATTTACCGTAACTCTAAGAAAATCCGAAAAAGTCGACTTTTTTCGATTTTTTGAAACTTCAAAGTCAATTAGGGAGGGAAAAAATATTTTAATGGAATTATCGCTATACAGGTATAAATTTACTTGCTTTGATCATTTTTATTGATAATTTACATCTAAAAAAAAAATTGTTTGCTGTTCAAATTTGAGGAAGTTTTTCGTTTTTTGTGATTTTTAGCTATATCTACGACGCGGAGACAAAACATTGCTATTAGAACTTTACGCAAACAACTTTTTTTTTCGATACGCCCTGATGGTCATCAAGCGACTTATCTTCTATACATGGATGACTTCTGAAACTATACGCTAGTTCAGACCAGAAACTGCAGCAATTGATCGATGTCAGAAAGCAGTTTTCCAATTATATCCACATGGAGTTGGGACTGGATAAATGCAAAACAGTTCATTTGGCCAGAGGGGAATTAGGTACCGCAGAGATAGAGAACGAGTTCGAGAATGGCATCAAGGCAATGGCTGAGGGCGAGTCATATGTGACCGTCCGCGAAGAAAGAGACCTAATGCGTCAAAGCTGAATTTTAGAGGACGGGCGATCGTAGCAGAGTCCGCAAGCCAGCATTTGAGTAGCGGGGATGCGTCTACGAAAAGCACCCCCTACACTTACCTCTACACTTTTAGGCACGAGCCAGTGGAGCTCACGGACACGTCGCGTACAGCTGTAGTGGTAACTGGTGGGGCTGGCTTTCGTAGGCCTCTCGTTCGGTCGCCGCGTACGCTTATCATGCCTATGTTTGTAGCTTAATAACAAGAAAAGTAATTAACTTAAAAAATTTCTGATTATTGGAAATGAAAGAGTAAATTAGAAACTATCGATTGGCGTAAGAAAATGAAAATCGATTTTTTCCGCATTAGGTCCATTTCTTCGCGGACGGTCACACATAAATATGTGGGTATTCTGGAACCTAAGTGTATTGTGCATATGATTATTAAGAAAAGCCTAACGACGGCCTTCACTACAAGACTCAGATTGTTTCTGAAGAGTTCTCTTAAGTTGGCAAACAAAATCAGGGCGTTGCAGATGTCAAGAAACTGTGTAAATTACAAGTTATACAATTGCGAGATTATTTGAACAGCAAGCGAGATGTTGCGCTTTACAACACCATCTTTAACGCGGGTCTTGACAACACGCCCTTAAATTTGTCCTCAGAGGAGGCCTTGAATATCAGGGCAGAAACCATAGAGTTTGACTGAAAAAAGCGTCCTGTTTTCAGAAACGGAAGGATTCGTCATTGCGATTCAGGACAGGGCTGTCAGCACCAGAAATTATCGCAAACACGTGTTACGTCAAGATGTGGTTGATATACGCACAGACTTGCCCTAAACGTAGGGCTCTTAAGAGAATGAATGACTTTCTATAGATACATTCAAGTGTCCGTTTTAGAAAACGAAGATTACATCTTATTTTGGGATGTTACTATCCAGACGGATCATTATATCCAAGCCAATCGACCCGAGATCGTGTTGCGAGAGAAAAAAAGGTGGAAGAGTCTGCATCATTGACATTGCTTGTCTACTTAAGGGGAATTTGTAGACAACCTATACAACCTAGATCCATAAGTATAGCGAGCTGAGGCATGAAGTAAAGATAATATGGAATAATGTGAACGATGCATCTATTCATCCAATTGTGATTTCGGCTACAGGCTATGTGCACGCAAGATGCACTGAACATCTTGAACATTTAGGAGTCAGTAGGGTACTGGCGACAGCTCAGAAGGCAGTTTTATTAAACACCTGTCGCATTGTAAGAAACTTTCTAGCCCATCAAGAAGCAAGCGAATAAAAACCTGTGGAGTGGCAAATGGTACCTCTAAGAAAGCATCCAGAGGCAACTGTTGTCACCTCCAACGCTCGCGGCCGCTGCGTAAGGATAAAAGCGGTAAAAGACAAACTACACCATGTTCCTAATTTTGTACCTATAACATCATCGCAAAACATTTCAAACGTCGTATTAAATTAAATTATAACGTCCTTATATCATCAGGCACTTAACGTAGTCCGTGTCTTATAATAAAAAACAGGGTTCACACGAGAAAAAGTAAAAAATATAATGATAATAATAATAAATGAGCCTTGGTGGCCTAGGCGGTTAGGCTCAATATGAATTAAATAAGTATTAAATACTTATTTCAAAATTATGCCACAGGAATATTATAAAGCTATCCATAAAAGTGAGGGTGACTTTATAAACATTACCTGCCGATGACATCACTAGTATGCGCTACAGAAATATAAAACAATAGAAAAATTGTTTTGAACTAAGAGATTCAAAACGTAAACAATTTGACGTATGTTTGTGTATACCTAAGACCCCGGATATTTAGTGACTTTTCTTTCTTTGAGTCAAAAAATCGAGAATCAAATGACAAGTACCTGACGAGTGTGCATCCTGCGTTGAAAAGGTGTTTTCAGAAGATCATCGAACGCCCAGATCTGATGTCAGACTGTTATTTATATATTATTAAGAATAAAAATAATATTACTGATTACTGATACTGATAATATTACTATTGTTAAAATAATTATTTTTCGTAAGTTTTAAACTTTTTTTATACAAAATATTGTTTCTACTTTAATCAGACATAACTGATAATATAATTTCAATTCTTAAAATCACATAAAACTTTTTTTCCCAGATACTTGATTTTTTGCACGACAACTACCTTAAAAAGATCTAAGTGAGTTTTTTTAATGTAAGTGAATATTTTTAAACTGCTATTTACTTGAAATTGTCACTAATATAATAAACTCGATGGATCGATGATAAATAGCATTTTATATTTCTTTAGTATCTTATGGAGACACTATGAAACATTCTAATGATTATTGCAGTCAAGTGCATGATGGGGGGACCTACAGCTTAAGGTGAGATCCGAACCACCAGAACCTCTGTAAAGATATATAGAATAATTTCCAAAGTTACCGACTCACGGATCGAACCCAGGAACTCTAACGTGAAGTCCGGCCGCCTGAGCCACCAAGGCTCATTTATTATTATTATATTTTTTTAACTTGTTCTCGGGTGAACCCAGTTTATTACCATAAGCCACGGGCTAAGTCCGTTGATGATTTGTGGATGTTATAATTCAATTTACTTTAATACGAACTTTGAAACCTTTTGCGATGATATTGTAGGTACCAAATTAGGAACATGGTGTAGTTTGTCTTTTACCGCTGTTATCGTTATACAGCGGCCGCGAGCATTGGAGGTGACAACAGTCACCTCTAAATGCTTTTTTTAGAGCTACCATTTGCCACTCCACAGGTTTTTAGTAGGCTTGAGGGAAACCTGGATGATGATGTTTTTCCGGGTCCTAAAGCATCGCTCTTCCTCGATTGGATGTCTGCCCGCGGTTGTTCTCAGTGTCGCCTCTCTTTCTCTGTTGCCGGCTTGTTCTGGCTGCGGGAGAGTACGCGCTCCGCTTATATAACCCCCTTTTCGAAGTTCCTCGGCACGGTTTCGCATACGTTGATGCGAAATGTGCGAGAGCTCTGGGTGTTTCTCGCACCACAGAGCTGTAACCTTCTGGTTCAGGGGCTATCCTGGTAGCGTAGCACTCTAGCAGGTCGTCATTGAGTCGATCCGCCTACCTAAAAGTATCGAGAATCCGCCGGTCCATCGTAATAAATCCGTCTTGATTGGCTCCCCCAATTCTTTGGTGTTATCATTGTTGTTCTCACTAGAAGCTAGGGGAATGGGTTCGTCGATCCACGTAGAGCCCCGCATGCAAGGATAAGTGTTACGCCGTAACACTTGTATCGTGGATTGATCCACGTAGTATGAATGTCCACGGGCGAGATCACAATTCAAAGTGTTCTAGAAGGTAGATGGGAGGGCGCTGAGAGAGAGAGAGAGAGAGAGAATGACTGTCGAAGAGCGGGCGAGAGGCGTTGGCTGCTGTACACTCAGTCGTGTTCGATCCCTGAATCGATTCCGGTCCGTGCGGAGCTCTGTCGCGTCCGGTCGCCTCTCAGGCAAACGATCTCTAAAAATTCCACTGATTACGACTCAGCTAATCAGGATGTTTCGTACCGCCACTGATTCCTATCGAACGGAAGTCAGGATGTCCTAACTCAAAATATACCCGAACAAACATCGCGATCGCGAGTGTGCGACGCCAACGTCGGTTCGCCGCGACCACGTGGTCGTTCCAAGTTCCTCTTGCGTAACTTATTGTATCCAAATCAAATCGAATAAATCTGGGTTTTTTACGCCATTCAAGGTTTTTTCCCATAATCTCGCGTTTTTCACTTTTACCTCCCCAGAATTCCTCATTTAAAATCAAGCTAAAGTTCAAGTGTAGTGAAGAGCAATTGTGAAAAAACGTTCATCGAAAAGAGATTGCCTGAGCCACCTAAGGCTAGGCAATCAACACAAAACATGGTGCCTCCTGTTAGGCTTGAATAAAGTTCGTTCCTCACATCAAAGAAATTCAAAAAACCCGTTGGCGTCTCACGCGTGCGGGTACCGTCGTGCTTTGTTACGTTGAACACGTGCCGCATTCAAACAAAGACACTGCGCGCGCATCTCAGCTCCGCCGGCGAGCGGAAAACCAGCAAGCGAACCACGCCACGTGGTTTCGTAAGGAAAAATCGGGCATCTCATGCCACTTCGTCTTCCTCGAATCTGCCATCGCTCCCACCAAGGATCCCTCACCGAGTCGGCCGTTTCTGCACAGGAGTATTGGAAGGATAAAAGATAAGTACCTTTTTCTCATTTCTACAATTGCTATTCGTAGTGTGATTGACGGTTTTGGTGAGGAGGTTATGGCTATTGGCCGCCAAACTTCCTTCTCACATTTCGAAGTGAAATGATTAGTGATTCGAATCTCGGTGTTTAGGTTCGCGAATAGAGTCAGTGAATTTAATGGATTGAACTTTATCAGTTTTAATTCAATTTTTATTTTTATTCATTTTCGCGAATCAATTTATTAAATAAATGGATTAATCTTTTAGCAGTTTTAATTCCATTTTAATTTGTTTTCGCGAATCAGTCTAGTGAATTTAATGGATTAAACTTTATCAGTTTCAATTCCATTTTCATTTTGATTCATTTTCGCGAATCAATTTATTAGGTGCAATGGATTAATTTTTTAGCAGTTTTAATTCCATTTTAATTTGTTTTCGCGAATCAGTCTAGTGAATTTAATGGATTAAACTTCACCAGTTTTAATTCCATTTTCATTTTAATTCATTTTCGCGAATCAATTTATTAGGTACAATGGATTAATCTTTTAGCAGTTTTAATTCCATTTTAATTTGTTTCCGCGAATCAGTCTAGTGAATTTAATGGATTAAACTTGATCAGTTTTAATTCCATTTTCATTTTAATTCATTTTAGCGAATCAATTTATTGAATAAATGGATTAATCTTTTAGCAGTTTTAATTCCATTTTAATTCGTTTTCGCGAATCAATTTATTGAATCTAATGGATTAAACTGAATCAGTTTTAATTCCATTTTCATTTTAATTTATTTTCGCGAATCAATTTATTGAATACAATGGATTAATCTCTTAGCAGTTTTAATTACATTTTAATTCATTTTCGCGAATCAATTTATTGAATCTAATGGATTAAACTTTCACCAACTTTAATTTCATTTTAATTCGTTTTCGCGAATCCATTCAGTGAATTTATTAGTTTAAACTTTTATCAGTTTTAATTCCATTTTCAGTTAAATTCAGTTCGCGATTTAATTTAAAATTAACAATTGACATGGCGTTATCCGAAAACCAGGAAAAACGCGTTGCGTACATTGTTCAAAAGGGGATTTCGCTAGAACAAGCAATCGCGAAACTGAAAACGTATCTCCAAGAGTCCAAATGCGATCCGATTAAGGCGCAGTTGCGTTAAAAATGTATTGCTACTCGGTTTACGGAATATGAACGATATAACGATGAATTGACCAGTTTAGATCCGGGACATCTTCGGCTTGACGCATTTCTTGAAATCGAATCCGAATATTACGAAATCGCGACCGTGGTTACAAAATTACAACCCGCGACTCCACTTGCTAGTTCGACCTTGAACAATAGCAATATCACTATTTCGGAAAAACAGGATAGGCCAAAACTACCGGAAATTAAAATTCCTACCTTTAACGGGGATCATGATAAATGGGTTTCATGGAAACATAGCTTTGAAGCATTGGTCCATTCGCGTTCTGATCTCAGTGATTACATCAAACACACGCAATTGGCTAACGCTCTTTCTGGGTCCGCATCTAACAAAATCATAGCTTTTCCCCCTAGCGAAGAAAACTATGCCAAGGCATGGGAATCGTTGTGCGAGGCGTATGACCAGAAACGCATAATAGTCGCGGAACATCTCGACGCGATCCTTGATCTTCCGGTTCTTTCTAGGGCAAATCCCGATGATCTTTCGTCGCTTATCGATAAAGCGCGTCAACACCTTAGTATGCTCAAAGAAGTCGGAATCGAAATGCACGAACATACCGTCATACGGATCTTAGAAAGATGCTTACCGCCGGCAATTTGAGATAAATGGCAGGATAGGTTAGATGGGAACCAGTTTCCATATCTTGATGAATTATATAAATTCATTCAATCAACAGTTTTTAAACTTCGCTCGTTAGAGAAGGTTGCTTCGAGTGGCCGCAATATTGCAACAAAGAGGGGGGGGGGGG
>CAKNWT010195590.1:0-22715 GCA_932066315.1 Andricus coriarius
CGAACGAGAGGCCTGCGAAAGCCAGCCCCACCACTTACCACATAGCTGTACGCATTAGGTCCCTTTCTTCGCGGACGGTCACATATGTATGAGAAAGAAACACAAATTGTAGACATATAAAGCTAATTGTTATAAACGTATTGTATTAAAAAATAACCGACATTAGAGTTTATTCGTCTTTAACGTATATTTCTGCTGTTAAATTGCTTGCTTTTATCATTCGGATGATACGTAGTCATTAAGGTTTGAAATTGAATGTTGTTAATTATTTCTATGAAGAAATTATATAAACAAATGTACATCGCGGACATTAATGGGTAGAAACAAATCTTTTTTCTTCTAGTCTTGTTGTAATGATATTACCAATGATGTTTTCTGAAAAATTTTTGCTGTGCATTAATATTTGTTTATTTCATGAACAAATTATATAAACAAATGCACATTTTAATTGTTTTCAAGCAAAAGAAATTGTTTTTTTCTTTTGACCTTGCTGAAATCATATTGCCAATAATGTTTTGCTAAAACATTTTGCTATGCATTAATATTTCTTTATTTTATGAACAAATTATATATGTGTATATATATATATATATATATATATATATATATAAGATATTGCATATATCAGGTTATATGAAATTTGTGATATTCGAAGTGCTTGTAAAGGTGTTTCTTAGAGAAATTTGTCAAATTCCGGTAAAAAAAATTCACTGTTATTTCCAGGTTTTTCTCGGTTTAATCAAATTCTCAGTCATTTATTACATTTATTACGTTCGGTTCGATACATTTTTTGCATTATCTTTTTGATGCCAAAGTACAACTTTTCCCTTATAGGGAAAATTAATTTCAGCCTTTTCACTCCGGCCTAAAGCATAATCGATTTAACCGGGCAGAAGATGAGCCGGGGTTGACTGAGTGACGTCAACCCATTGTCCAATTTCCCTCTCCACTCGGATCAAGTGACAAGTGCACATCTGTCGAAGGAGTATCTAAAACCCGACCGGTCCCGAGGATATATATCGACTTCCGAGCCAAAGTCGAGCCGAGCCAAAACCAACCCGATCTACGACCGATACTGGAGACTAGGATCGAGTCGGGATCGTGTGGATATCGGGAAATATGGCTCGACGGCATCACTACATATTCCACTCGTTTTCTGTTGGTTTAAAGTTGATGTCTACTCAGAAAATTCACAATATACGTTATATCTGGTCTTGTAGTCATCTTGCGCGATTCACGATCTGACGTGTTGTCATTAGTGTATTTTTCGTGAATTCGTTATCTAAACTAAATTTGGTGAGTAGTACCTGGAAAATCCTCAGGTTCCCTCAAGTCAATGGTTTCGAATGATGTAATAAACTCAGTTTTCACCTGTAATAATTTGTCACAGCCATTACTCACCAATAACATTTCGTGTACTCATATAAGCAAAACAACTTTAGATATTCCCGAATTTCATATAAATAAACGACGGTTTGATGACTTTAGACTGTCTTATTTCATTTGATACTTTCATTTCGTCTGGAATTCTCTTCAACGTCTTCTATCATTCCATTAAGGAAGACAGTTTTTACATTCAACTGACATACGTCTAGATCATGCAAATTTATTAACGCAAGTACCGTTCATGCAATTTTGACTAAAATTTCGTAATCAGGGATCCCAAAAACCTCCAAGTAGTGAGTTTCAACTCGATTGGACAACTTTTTATAGTTATGGCCAGTTTTTTGGGATTTGGCCCCACTGTGCGGTGCATTGATTTCTCTCAGATTATATAAGGTTGTCTTTTTTCAAACGTCGTATTTACCAGTCACGCTTTATATTCAATTTTTTCAAACACCAAACTTGAGCCAGTAACAACATTTGGCCTCTTACCGTCTTTACCACTTTTTTATCTACTAAACACCACACTTCGACTTTTTTGCATTTTTTTCACTCATCGTTAAAAGCTTTTGCCCATTCATTTTTCTCTTTAGATCATATAGCTTGATTATAATTTTGAAGATTGTAAACGATTTTAGCATGGCAATAATGTACCTCATCGTCCTTCCCATTTCTTTTAGTTATTGTAAATTGCTCTTCAATAGAAGGGCATTCTTATTTGGTACAAATTGTCATAACTTCTGAGAATTTAATAAACTTCGTATCAATGACTTTTCGACTTCGAGTAGCAGAAGGCTCTTTTCTTACTACAGTCAGCTTTATTTTATTCTACTGGCCTTGAAACGTATACGTTCGGTTATTCTAGTACTGGAGGGGCCCCAACCTCTACCGCGAGCGGGCAGGTTCATTTTATCAAGCGAATTTCATTGGCTGCCCCGTTCTTGTATCAATGCGCCGCCTGTAGGCAACTTTTTCTACCGAAAAGCGCGGGTCGATTTCAAGTCAATGAATACTATCAATAATAATACAAATCAATACACCCGACATTCCTAGAACTGCTGTCCCATGCAATTTCTCAGCTCAAGGGGTGAGATACGGCTGCGACTCTCGCCTCGGAAGGGCCGAGTGCACGAGTAGTCAGTCGCGTATATTACGCATTATGATGCATTCCAAGTGAAAACGGTTCAGGCGGTTTCGGCTTATTGCGCAGTTGAAAAAGTCGCGGTCCGTTCGTCTGCATGCATGCATGAGTGTTTTTAAGTGTCTTTCAAGAGCTAAATCCCACATGTTTTAGAGGAGCTTTTAATCGACCATAATTGATCTTATCCTTTTCTGCAAGGTTTGAGGAAATCTCCCCGAAACTCCATCATGTTATGGAGCACCCGGACTTGCAGTAACTTTCTATTCCTTTGCGAATTAATGCATCGTTTTTATAACCTCCCATGTATTCTGTGCTTTGACCTGACCTAAGTTACGGGATATTTTTGTTCTTACCTAGTAAATTTCGTGAACTCGTAATAAACCGCTTTAAACAATGACTCTCTACTTCTTTCGTTTCGAAAGGGTAATTTTAATCATTTAATAAGGGCACATATTTTACATTCAATTATACTGTAATAAAAAATTCGTAATTGAAGATCCTTATTGTTTTTCTATAAATTTGGCAAATGTCGTAAATAACCTATCAAGATCAAAAAATATAATTATTCTTGAAATCACTATCATCGTTTGGTTGTTCATCTAATTTTATTGAATCATGACTTTCGTTCTCAACATAGCTTATACGCCGTAAAGGCGGGCGCGGACGTCTAAATATCCAATGTCTTTACAGCCGAATTATTCTGGGTACAGGTCACATCGTCTCAAATGGAAGAGATCCTCTTGGAAATGGTCAGGACTCACGAGATGATTGGCAAAGCAGCGTTCTCTTACAAAGCCGCGGAGCAGATGGTCGAGACGCTTAGTCTGGATTTTGACCTCAGAAGTGAGAAAAGTGCATTACTCCGTCTAGACACTTCACTTCTAAAAGCCCAAGTAAAGAAAGAGGTTGAAAACTTCCGCCAACAGCTCCTCGACAAGAAAATATGCACGGAAACTTTTACAGAAATGGATAATATCAGTCCTTGTCGACGGAGCTAACGTTTGCTTTCCTTAAATAATCCAGAATTAATTCAGGGACAGAATACTTTACTGTCGCTTGTCAGGACGGTCTCATTTTCACCTTAGTATATCGTAGCCCCATTTTACGTCAAGAAGTCCCCAGAAGTCATCCTTGGGTCGCTTCGTGTCCTCAAGATACACGAGGGTTTCGCAGGCCTCTCGTTGTAATTTCGTCGTGCCCTGTTGCCATCCATCGCACAGTCGTGAGACGTGACCATAAGTGCGATTTCCCGCTATGCTACTGGGAGCCTGTTTCATTTTCATAGATAAAAGTTGCCCCCAGTGGGACCCTGCGGTGTTTGTTTGACCTTCTTTAAAAATTATTATTATTTTCTTTTTTCTTGTTATTTTCATTTTTTTTATTAAGTCGATGTAAATACGTTGTAACTCTCTAAATTGTGGAAAACTTTTGAGCTTAAAATAAACTGAATATGAATACTAACAAGTTCCAATTTTTTTGAAGAGAAGCGTCATAGTACGCGGTACGGCATTTTTGCCCGAGAAATGAATCCATAAAAATCTTCACGTAACAAGTCACGCTGTAGCAAGGTAGCGGGCTGAGCGCGCATATTCGTGGAATTCAAGGAATCCGCGGAATTCAAGGAATTCGCCGAATTCATGGTATTCAAGGAATTCACAGAATTTTTGGAATCCGCGGAGTTCACGGAATTTATGGAATACAAGGAATAGACCTTTTCATTTAAGAGCGGAAGCTTATGCGCCGACATGATACTTAGCGGGCATTTAAAGGTTTCGGACTATGTCGTTAAAATGTACACTGTGATACCGAATTTTAATGTGAAATTGAATGAAAAATATGTGCCAGGTGCTGAATTACAGCATAAAAAGGTGGACGAAAACACTATTTGCCAATTCAAAAGGTGGTTGAAGTGCAGAAAACAATGTACCAAAGGGAAAAAACAACTTGTTGACCGGTATGTAGAATGCAGGTTATGTTTACATCGTGTGTAGTGGCATAGTTGGAATAGTAGAAAATAGTGCTTTACATAAAAATGAAATTATATGTAATGATAAAAACATATTGTCAGTTTTGAAATACATGTAGCTTGTAAAATACATAAGTAAATGCAAGTGATTTCATTTTCAATATGTATTTAAAGTGCATCATCGGGAATACTACCCTGTCGAAATATTAAAAAGGGTTTTGGAAATGAAATAAAATAATGGTTACATTCGAAGTACGACATGTACCGACTGTCACTTTTACAATTTTCAAAGCAGCACTTCTTGGTCGCGCCAACCTTTTTTTTATAATGGATTTTCTCCTGGTAAATCAGACATTTTTTTCGTGGGAAGTGTTTCAACTTCTAATTGTTCGAAATATTTTTTTTTCGTTAATATTTACTATTGTCACATACGTCTCAGGGAGGAATGGTACGAAACTCACGTAAGTGCTATATATTTATCGCTCTTGCGCACCATCGATTTCTTAAATGAAAAGGTCTATTGACAGAATTTAAGGATTTCTTGAATTCCTCGAATTCCTTTAATTCCGTGAATTCCTTGAATTTCATGAATTCATTCTGCTTGAACATTCTTTCGAAGTTTCATTTCCACCGTGCGTCCCCAGACACACATTTTTTTTTAATTAAAAATTAAAAATGACCGAATAGTCAGTAATTTTTTTGTACATTTTACCTGTGATCGACAAAACAGATTTGGAATGTTGTTAGTCCTGTCAGAGGTACTGTAACCCTGGTTATTTCGAAAGATGTTGCTAAGTGCATTGTGATCCCGGATAAAGTACCGCTAAAGTACTGCAAGCGGATTCCGTAATAATCGATAGTTGCAATATCTGTCTGGAATTTTCAGTCGTTTCATGAACTGCGCAAGCACCCTCAGGCAGTGTAGTAGATCGGAGTTTCACTATCTGTCAAAGTATTCTAGGAATTTCATGAAACGACTAACGTGCTATCAGGCATATAATGTAATAAAGTAAAAATCAAGGGAGAATTTTTATGAAGCAAGCATAGGGATTTTTGTGAAATAATATATTGTGTTACGACGCAGAAAACCACCTCTTTGACGTCCGAGGCCTTTTTTGTAGTACAAGGCGTCTATGCGCGCGCCGAAGTGCATAGAGCGCAGTTATTTAAATACAGAAAAGTATGAAAGAAATTTTTCTTTATATACATTCTTTTTTTAGTTTTCTTATTTAGAAAACGACATTTTTGACTGATTTAAGAAGGCCACTTTTTAAATATTATTTTATTTTTGAGGATACTTTTTTGCTACTTTTTTTAGTTCCATATCGAAGCCTAAAGTACACATTCGAGTTCTTAAACATTTTTTAAGGGTTGACAAAAATTAGGATACTCTCCGTATAATAAAAAAATCTGGTAGGGACGTCAGATTTAAAAACTATGTATACTTTAAACCTGGTTATTTTTGTACGTTAGAGTGGACATTCGAAATTTTTTTTTCAGAATGGGTGTCTTTGGATTTCTTGCCGTGGAACCTTTATCGAGAACGACGCACCCACCGACTTCTGGAAACTACGGGCTCTCCGACATTATTGTTTCTTTGAAATGGATTCAAAATAACATTCATCATTTCGGTGGTGATAAAAGCAATGTCACAATTTGGGGACATCGAGCTGGCGGTACTCTCGTCACGACTCTAATTGGTGCTCGAAAGGCAAATGACCTCTTCGCTAGAGCTTGGATTTCCAGCGGTAGCGCTATTTTTCCTGGCGATGAGCTTAGTAAATCAGAGCAAATGAACGATTTATTTCTGAATTTGACAAGGTGCAGCGACTCAGCTTGTTTGAGGAGTAAAAGCGCCGAAGAGTTAATGGATGCGGTGCCTGTTAGCTGGCAAGGTGGGAACATTGAGCTTCCGGAACCAAAGGAGGCGGTCGCCTCGAACAAGCAACACGAGTGGCTTGTATTGGATGGATCAATTCTCCAAGAGCATGTTGGTGAGAGTTGGAAAAAGCAGGATCTCAAAGTCAAAGTGGTAATGGGATCTACAGCGCAGTCAGGAACTCCAGCCAAGTATCTACTAAAAAATGCAACACTAGAATCAACACAAGTTGATAAGATGGTTACAGAATCTTTACTTGGAACAATGGGACTTAAGGAGGAGGCTCAAAGGTTGGTTGTTTTTTGATCTTACACGATATAATTATTTTAAATATTTAAAGGTTATTATGCTTATTATGAAAATATTTGTAATGGGGTGTTTTTTAGAATACTTTATTTTTTAGTTTAATTTCACATTTCTAAAAAGTGTCTCTTTTAGCAAGATAATTTTCTCTGATTTGTTTCAGTATTTAAAAAAATATTTGGAGGTAGTCAAGGTCAATCTAGGTAATTTGATTCATTTCTAACTAAATCGACTTTATCTGTGATGAAGTCCATGTTAAGTGATCGCAAGAATTTTCGTGTTGGAATGGGATTTGGTCTTAACTTGGTGTATTCCGACTTTTGGTTGCGTAGAAAAACGACAGAAAATTTGTTTGAAAATTTTGAAAAAATGGTGGAGATATGGACATAATTTTGGATACCTTCTTTTAAAAACTTACATATCTTTGGTTCTAATTAACTGCTTTAACTTTTTAAGGTCTGAAATTATTGGTAATCAGGTGTAATATTAATGTCTTTTTGACAAAGAGAATTAAACAAAATATCAAAAGTGACTCCAATTACGATGTACCGGAATTAGAACTCACTTCAATTCAAACTAGCTCAGATCCCAAGAGGGAATATTAGGCAGAAGGCGTGGTTTCGTATTGATAAGCGTTTCTTACTCGTGAATGATAATACAGCCAATCATTATAGCAATTAACCAAGTTTCTATTTATTTTAATAAATTAATACGTTTGGCGTAACAAAGATCGATCGAAAATCACAATATTGACGATTTCTTATATTTACAATTTTAGTCTGACCTCTTCAAAAATACTTGTCGAATTTCATAGCAAAATGAAACAAAATTCCGTTGAGAACGTTTACAATTGTATCCTTTGAAACACAAAATGAATTGACTTAAACAATTAACGTAATACCGGTCCGATACTCCATGATTTCGCGGAATTTAATAATTATATCCTATCTTAATTTATTATAAGGAATTTTTCGTACTAAGAGAGCGTGGGAAACAACTAGTTATTATTCAAGGGCACTAAGGGTTAGGTAACAACTATTCACAAATATTGGGTTGTAGGGCAAACAACCGAATTTTTGGTAAATGAGAACATATCTCAGATTAAGGGGGCACATTTCACTAAAAGGGTTGAGATAAAAGTTTATTCTTAGGGAACAAATAATTATTATTCAGGGGGGGGGGGGGGCTTTAAGGGCTAGGCAACCACTATTCAAAAAAGTGAGGGTATGGGGCAAAAGAGCGAAAAATCCCCAAAAATTATATCAAAATAAATTGCACAAAAATCAGATCACAAAAATAAATTGCATAAAAATCAAATAACACGAATAAATTGCAAAAAAAAAGTCAAATCACAAAATGTATACTGTCGAAAGATTCAATCTTGGGAAACCTCGTGGCCACGTGACAAACCTAACCTCAAAATCATTAATGGAAGCTTTCCGGACAACAAACAAAATTTTAGGGCTTTCTTGGCCAACTAAAATTAAACAGAGTTTATCTAGGGCTTTCTTGGACAACTAGAAAAATTTAGGGCTTTCTTGCCAAACTAAATAAGCACAAATTGAAACTTACGGGCTTTCAAAACCAACTACAAAAAAAAAGACACATTATAAATGCTTTCTTGGCAAACAACTAAAAAAAGAAGGCTGAGAGGTTTCATAAGATTAGATATTGAAAAATCTTACCGGCTGATTCACCGAACACAGAATAATTTGCCCTCCTTTTGGAGCGTCCGGAGCAACCTGGCAGGGATCCTCGAAGGAGCGACGAAAAACTTTGTATGCTGGTAATACTCGGTGGCTACCACGGCAAAAAGACAAGAGACGACAGACTAGAAAAGACTAACAAGAGAAGACTGAGCACTGACTCGCTCGAGAATTTATAACCTATCCTGAGCTACGTCAGATCCGCCTTGCTCCACCCTAATTGGACGAAATTCCGCCACTTCCGCAACGTCTCGTGAACGAAAGTAGTACTAAAACAATGTCGTACTAAGTGAAGCGAAACAGATATTTTTAATTTTAATTTTCTAATCTTCGTTATTGCTAGCCATAACCTAACAAATTTAAACCACTGTTTTTACTCTCCGAAAACGTCCTACGAGCATTTACTAACTAACGGGCTCATTTATAAGAATTAAAAATCTTGCACCGTGGTTATAAATTCGGAGTATTGACGATACGGGCCTGAGCAATAGAGTTACCACGCGTATAGCTGGTGTGGTTTTCTCATTCGAATCGCCTCTAATGAAGATTAAGTGGATGTCGTGTTGACGAGGAGTCCTTAAGATTTCTATAACAATCCAGGTTTTGTAGAAAATCCAGGTGATTTCCAGTCCATGTCTACAAGCGATTCCCAGTGGAGATTTGTAGATGTTAGGTTGGCAGCAGCGCATTATGGTGGAACTGGCGGGAGAATTCAAATGGTAGAATCAAGGTTTTGGTTGGAGTGGCGAGTTGGTTGAGTCTTCACGGTATCCCGATGATTTTAAACCTTCTGCGATGTTCCACTAAATCGAAACGAATCATGGAGTATCGTGTAGCCTCAGTAGTGTACCAGATATTATAATTCATGATTTGTTGAATTATCTTTAATTTAAATATTATCATGAAGTATGTCTTGTGAGTTGCAAATGGCAACATCACACAGGTATACTTGCGAATGCAAAAAATTGGTAAAAAAATATTGCAAAGAAAATCAAAATGACGAATTTAAAATTACTAGCAGAATTTTTATAAATTATTTGATTTGTTCAAAACACATTTTTAAAGCGTTTTTTCAGTCAAAGCGTTCAAATATTGCATTAAAAATCATTTTGAAACATCCTGGTTGCCATTTTGAATCCGCCATTTTTATTTGTAATTCTGTATGTAATATTAGCAATTTCGGACTCAATAAATCTATAAAACAACATGAGTTTTATACAGTGTGGATCATTTAAAAAAGATTTTTTTTTGCCTTATTGGATCTGCCATGCTGAATTTTTATTTTTTGATGCGATATTTGGAGTATGTGTCTCATAGAATCCTTGAGTAATGAATTTTATACAAAGCGTCGTATTTTTCGTCTTTTGGATCGTTTTTTCGAACTTCTATGTCACTGTGGAATACAACGCCCAAGGAACTCTTAAAACATATTTAGACCTTGATCTGAAAAGGAATCGGAAAATTTTAAAATGACGTATTTTTAATAACCCAATTTTTTGTGTTTCAAAAAAAGTCAAAAATTTTATTATTTTAGAAATTCTTTGAATCTGAAAGTCCATGTTATTGAAAAAAATTGAGACCTAAAAAAGTAAAATCAGTTAATTATAATGAAAGAGATGGAATTTTCAAAAATAAAACGCACCAAAAGTTTCAAAGTCCCACATATCCACATTTTTATTTAATTTTTCGAAAATGTTTATTAGGGTAAAACTTCACTGTGAACGAACTGAATACACCGAGTTAACGCTAAATCCCATTCCAACAAGAAAATTTTTATCATCACTTGACATGGACTCCACCATGTACCTTACATATTTTGGACAATAAATCAGGTTTTGAGCAAGTTGTAAACTTGTAAATTACCGAATTTTTCCTTGAAATATGTGGTTTTTGCTACTGATCTGTTCAGCAATAACAGAAATAATGATATTGAATATCTCGAAATAAAAATATTATTTAATTAAAAATAAAAACAATTGAATTTTAACGCTTGAATCCTGTTATTCTGTGGCATTCTAAAACGGAAAGAAATGTTTGAAAGTAACATAATATTTACAATCTGAGGTTTTTTGTAAAGTTTGTTTATCGAAATTTAATTTTTTAATGCATTTATACTCATGTATTTAATAAAAACCGGTAATATTTAAATTTTGATCAAAATTTTGATTTGGGGCGAAATGAGCCAGGCTCTTGGGGGCAGATGAGACACGCGCGTCCTGCTCGTCACTGAGAGTTCTTAAAGACCTTTTCATGCTCGAATGCAAACGAAAATGCATTGATACGTTTGCGTTTGCGTTTAGACAGGAACGTTGGGGAACAGTGCTTGTGGACACACTGGATAAACGCATCGCCGCACGGGTGCGCGGTAAAAATCCTAAATTGACGCATGTTTCCCAAAACGTCGCAGTGGTCGAGAATAGTATATTACGACCCAAGGCCAAAAAGTTGGATTTCCGGGCGCGTGTGATATGAAGGCCGAGGCGAAGCCGAGGCCTCATATCATGCACGCCAGGGCATCCAATATTTCTGGCCGTGTGTCGTATACTATTTTTCTTCATCCCCAGCCGAAAGTACGTTTAATAATCAATATTTTATTAATAAAATGCATTGTTGGCTGTTAGCTCGGATGCTTTTTCTTTTGTGGCCTGCATCAACACGCGCTCCCGGCCACTTCGCGTAGTGCCGCCGCGCAGCTGCTCTCGGTCAGCTGAGCGGATGCATGGTATTCGGTCGCCCGCCCGACTTTTACAAAGCCGAGGTTTTGCTGGTCGGTGCGCGGGCATCAAAAACACATATTTTTTTATTTTTTCGTAATACTTCTTCCTCGTCCGTAGAACCTTCAGACGAGGAGTCGACTATTTTTTGAGGTTTTGAGCCGACTTTTTATGCACAAAAATTGCAATAACGTTAAACGATCAGTTTTGAGGTTGAACACACCGACGTTCTCTTTTTTCCATTCACCTGTCAAGATACATTTTTTTCGGAGGCTAAGTACACAATAACACAATACTGAGTGAGCGTTGGTACGTCAGGTTGCAACGTCAGCGAGCCACAACAATCTCACAGCCAATTAGAGATCGCGTTAACTCTAGCAAGCCGCAAAAGCCACTGTTCCCGGACAGAAATGCAGCCGGGAAGACGTACTTTCGGCTAGGGGACGAAGAAAATTGATTTTTGCGGACAAATAGGCCCACAAGATACATTTCTTAACCAATTAAAGACTTTGTTTTTTTTAATACTCTTCATTAAATTCCTTACAAACATAAGGTACACTTTGTTGTAGAAAAAAAACTCATTTTGTCTCAGACTCGTTGTAATTTACTGTTAGAATGGTATTAATAACGAAAAATTGTGATACGTGGTAAACTTATAAACAACTCATAAAGTTATGTACTATTTTTTTACCTATTAAGTTTTATGAGCAGACCAATTGACATACTAGAAAAGTTAATGTTAGGATGAGAATAATTCATTGAAAAATGAATATTCATTTTTCAACATTAAAATTTTCGGTTGTTCAAACAATTTTTGTTTCAACAATATGTTTAATAATGTTTGTTACAAAAAAAAAAAAAAACTAAAAGCATCATTGTATGCTATGGGAAAAATTACATAAGAGTCCATGTGTTAGACCATTTTTTTCTCAACCCGTATTTGTTATGTAGTATAATTAAATACTTAAGTAGGTGTTGTACGATGTAATTGTTTATGTATACTGCATAAGAAATAGAGTGGAGAAAGAAATGGTCTGCTACATGGACTCTATGTAATTTTTCCCATAGAATCCAATTATGCTATTACTTTTTTTTCATAGCAGATATTGTTAAATATATTGTTTAAAAAAAATTGTTTCAAAAGTAGAAAATAACATTTTTTTTGAATGAAAAAAATTCTTTTAACGAATTATTCACATTTCAAATTTTCGCCAGTTGCCTCGAAATGCTTTCCTGGGTTGAAGAGTTTATGAAAACTGTGATCGAAGAAAAATTAAAATGCTTCGTTTACGAAAATGAATTATAATAATTCAAAGACTTGTTGGCGTCAATAGAATCTCTCTAAAGGTCCCTAGGCGTAGGGCCCTAGCCGCGGTTACTGCATAGTGTATGGGGGACAGTCTAGCAAGAGTAAGGCCATGAGCGAGTTAATCCGAGCGCGTCTACCTTTCGTATAATTCATTGGTTCATAACTATTAATAAATACAGTTTAATTGGTATGCATGCCTCTATTTAATGGCTTGTAACACTTCAGAAGTGGGTTCAACGGGAATAAAATCTCATGTTGAGCGAAAATAAATCGACCATTTTCGGTAGAACGCGTAAAAGGGGGAGTCATATACCGACGCCATTCGGTTAATTTGTTTGAGAATCGTTCAAAGTCTTTTTCTCCACCTTCCCCGCCTTTTATAAACGTTCGCGGAAAGAAGGCGAGATTGAAGTGCAAGTGTGAACATTAAAAAAAATAGTGCGCACAAGGATGCAGGATAGATAAAAAAAAGTGCCATTACAGTGGATACGCGTGTGAAAATTTTTATCGTGATTTATTTTCCAAAACAAGATGGCGTGGGCCAAGACACCGGGAATATCGGTCGATGAATTCTAACAGTTTTCGAAGAATCTCCAATCGGCTCCGAACTCGTCACATGCACAGAATAATTCGGATTTCTACGCTTCTAACAGCACTTTTTCAAATACTTTTATACCATATAGTCTAAACAGTACGAACGACGGAAATCGTACCATGATTGAAAATATAGACAGTCGAGATCGCGAACGTGAATAACCTTAATCAAAAAATACAAAATCAGTTGTTCGCTCAGCAAAGTGAGACAATTTCAAATGGTGCATACGGCTTACCACCTCCGGGATTTCAGCATAAAGAATTCTATAAAAGAGAAAAACCTTTTCTGTGATTTCCACAGCCGGGTAATCTCAACAATCTACTCAATAATTTGGAAGCGTTGGACTGAAGACCTTAGGACAGGGCTCGCCAGAAGTCAGTCTTTGACTGATAAGACTGACAGTGTCAGTAACGAAGACTAGGTCTAACAGACCCCAATAAATTATCCTCCAAGTTTTCCTTCGACTTGGTTGTTTTTTCAGGGTTCGAATACGAAAAATTCGGACGCCCCGCTGTGAGTTACGTGCCGATTGACCGTAACCCTTCGTACGATTCCTGGAAAATGAAGAAAAAAATTAAAGGAAAACTTTCTGCCAGTCTCGCACTTGTCGTGTCAGTCTGCTTCTGCTGAAAGTGGCGAGCCCTGCCTTAGGACATCAGAGATAGTGAATTGTCTTCCTTAGAATGAAATTACACTAAGATGATAAAGGAAAGCTGTAGCAAAGAAGAAATGATGGTTAAATTGCTCGATAAATTATGAAATAATCAAGCATCTTTGAGTAATGTAGCAAACCTTTAGAATGAAGGCGTCAGAGTTAAAGGATTGGAATCAATTAGAAGCGGCGTTCACAAGGACATTAATCAGCCCGGAGAGTCCAACCTCAAAATGTAATCGGATGAGAGAACTAACCCAACAGAAAGGCGATTCTCTGTCGGCTTACTTTCTAGATAAAGTCATAATCTGATTCTAACCATCGAAGATACAAAGGAACAAATTTTAGTGGGACTGTGGTCAAAGGATCTTTGCGCATCTCTGGAAGCTAAGGCGCACTTGAACATTGAAAGAATCCGGAGCGTTTTTGACGCGGAAGGACGTAAGACTAATGAAGGGCTGGCAGGTCGGAGGGAAAATAAATCTCCGGCCTTTAAGGACCAAATGGCGTAGGTATCCAAGCAAAACACTGATCGTCGACCACCACTTCGTAACGAACAAGGGGAGTGAAAATGCTACAACTGTAGTAAATACGATCACATTTCGAAGGACTGTCCCGAGCCCCAAAGGGAGTTAATTTGCAGAAAATGCGAAGACAAGGATAATACCCAATTACATTGTACCGAGCCTAAAAAGGAAAGTGAAATAAATGTCATTTTACGACCTGGCCATATGCATCATAGCTGTAAGTGGCAATAAAGTGTTTTTATTCTTTTATGAAAGGTCTTTCATTGTGTTAACCTTCCTCGGGTTTCCACTTTCTATTTCCCTCCTTGGGATTACCCCCGTAATAAAGTAATAGGATTCGTCGATCCTGGAAGTTCAGATTGTACAATCAAAGCATCTATCGTATTAGAAAAAAGACTGGAACTGATTCTGGAGAAGACAGATTTAAAGATTTTCGGTCGGACTCATTTTGTAACTTGTTCGCTGGGAATAATGATCGCGGATATTAATGTAGACGGAGTGCGAGTGAAAGAAATTAAAATTCGAGTGGTTCGCACTGGTACAAATGCATAAAAAGGGCGAAAAATTAGTTTTCAAGTAAAACGAAGAAGCATTTCATTTAAAATTGGAGGTGAAAGAGCAGTGCGATGAGAAAATCGAAAGAAAAAAAAATAGTGCTACCGTCTGGTTCAATTAACTTCATAAACGTGATCACTTCATCTAAGGAGCGTACGTTGCCAGTGCTTAATTTGGGTTCTAAAGTTCACCAGATCTCAAAACCAAAGACCATGCTGTGTGGAGAAATCTGCGAACTATCACCTGTTCCAGCCGATTCAGCATCAGCAAGACCAATGCAACGAGCGGAATTAAATATTGGAGAGAACCAGTCGGAATAAACCATACAGGATTGGATCAGAGCTCTTTATAGTTTTAGAAAAATTAGAGCGAGGTCGTTGTATGATTTTGGATGCACGGATGTATTAAAAATGGAAATTATCAAAAAGGACAACAGCAAACCTCTGCAAGTAGCAAATGTATTCCAGCGAATAATACTGACCGTGAAAAAATGGAAACAATAATTAAAGAATTAAAATAAACTGCATTAGCGACCGACACGAATTCGCCATATGCGGGTCCAACTTTCTTAATTAAAAAATAAAATGGCGATCACCGCTTCGTGGTAGATTTTAGGAAACTAAAAAATCAGACCGAACGCGCACATTATCGATTACCCGATCTCGATGACTATTGATCAGTAATAGCTGATGGCGGATGCGCGGTTAACGACAGCGTTTATTACCCCTGATAATAGGGGCGAATTTACTCGTATGTGTTTTGGATTAACCAACGCACCTTTTTATTTTTCGAAAGTGATGCAGAAAGTTCTAGGGCCATTACGTGATCAACTTTTACTTTTTTATTCAGACGATATTCTTCTAATAGCTGGGAAATCATGGGCGGATTCAAAGCCTAAATTAATTCAAGTTTGAGAAGCGTTAGAAAAAGCCGGATCAACGCTCAATTTAGAGAAGTGCTTTTTTTTACAAGAAAGAATAAATTATCTGGGTTTTCTTGTATCGAAAGACGGAATCGAACCAGGTGAAAATAAAATTAGAGCGATAGCGAGTTTTCCAGAGCCGTTGCATTTATTACTGAAACCAAATACACCCTATGTTTGGAACGAAAGAGCGAGAGAAGCGTTTCAAGCTTTATGTGTGATACTAACGAGTAAACAGTTTTAAAGATATATAATCTTAAAGCAGAAACAAGTCTTCACACCGATGCGAGTGATAAAGGATTAGCGGCAATTATGCTCCAAAAAAATACCGACTCGAAACTTTACCCATGATACGCGATTTGTCGTCGAACGAGCGAAGTAAAGAGAAATTGTCACTCGAGCAAGCTTGAACTTTTGGCGGTGATTTGGGCGGTAGTTAGATTACAAATATTTTTGATCTTTTTACGTTTTAAGGTTGTCACAGTCTGCCAAGCACTTCTGTATTTAACTACTCAAAAAACAACAAACTCTCAATGTATTAGATGGTGCATCTTATTAAACGAATTCGATTTCGATATCATTCACAGACTGGGGTAAATATGCCGCACGTAGACGCTTTAAGAAGAGCTCCTGTAGGCGATTCGTAATGTATGAGTGAAATTGAGGAACGCATGACAGGAATGTTTAGGCTGATCAACGAAGAGGACGAGGTGTTAGCTTTTCGATACTCAGATGTTAGTTTGAAACGGAAACGAGAAATTTTGTTATAACCGGAAAAGGGACGTACTTCACAAGAGTGAGGCGTAGTACTCAACTACGAATGTCACAATAATATCATGTATAAACGCATAGGACATAAACTTTTGCATTACGAAACTATGATCTGCTGGGTCACCCAGGAATTGACCGTTCAGTTGCTAAGATTCGAGAATACTATTTTTTCCACAATTACGTCAATATGTGAAGCAACACATCCACTGATGTTTGCAATGTTTGATGCCAATGACGAAACGTTCATGACATTAAAGCAGAGTCAGTTGTCTGCGTGATGGAGGATTTCGTTCTAGATTTTAGAGCACCAGCAAAGGAGTGTATCAGACTGAGGTACCGGCTTCACCACTTTTAAGTTCCGGGAATTTTGTGAGAAGCATCGAATTCAGCACACCCTAAACTCTCCTCGACATCCACAAGCAAATGGTCAGATAGAGCGTATCAACGATACTTTTATTCCGGCAATTCAAGCGAGTATTCGACATGGAAAAGGCCGAGATTGGGACTGAAGGCAGTTCAGAGAAATTTAAACGAGTCTGTACATAAGAGTACAGGTAGTAGCTCCTTTAAATTATTGTACGGATTCAATAATCGGCATCACAAAGGAGAACTTAAAAAGCTTACGATCGAGAATGACGAGCGTGACACTCCTCCAGAGGATCTCCAACAGAGAGCAGGAGAGCGTATTATTAAGGAACAGACAAAATATAATGCCAGATATGACGAGCATCACAATAAAAATGTCTCTTTTTTTGAAAAGGGGATATAGTGGTCATGCGAGATGTTCCAGAACAGACAGTAGTCAAAAAAGTCACAAAAAAGATTTAGAGGACCCATGGTGGTGAATGGAGTTTTACCCGGAGATACGTACAGGGTAGCCGCGCTAAGAGATGATAAACCAAGAAGATACGTTTCGACAGCTCATGTCAGTCAGCTTAAAATTTTGGCGTGCTTTAGACTTCGAGGTAGAACCAAACCTTGGAAAAAGCCAGAGTTCAGAAGAATCAGAGAAGGAATTAAAAATAAAAAGCGAAGAGCAAGAGGATAAAGTAGAAGACGAAGAATTAGGAGAAGAGCTCACCAGATTTAATACTAGACCGAAGAGAACAATTCGAAAACTAGCGCGTTACGGGATTGATACAATGTAAAATTAATTAAGGCCATGTGACGAGTGGGTCACGTGAACGGCTTACTACCTTATCGACACTTGTTTTATTTGTAAACTTATTTTCACACGAATAGCCATATCGAGTTGAAAATTTGGGATAATAAATAAGAAGCACTAAAAGCGCGGCTCTGGTTCTAAATTTTTATAATTATGAAAAAACTTTTTTTTGTAAATAATTTTTTTTTTGCTTTCATAATTATAAAAATTTAGGACCAGACCGTGTTTCTTGGTGCTTCTTATTTATTATCCCAAATTTTCAACTCGATTTGGCTATTCGTGTGAAAATAAGTTTACAAATAAAAAATGTGTCGGTAAGGTAGAAAGCCGGTCAGGTGACCCACTCGTCACCTGGCCTTAAGAGGCGATATTGTTGCTGTAGATTGATATTGTTAAAGCGTCTTTTACATCATACACAAAGCTCGAGGGCGATCTTTTGAATAGGATGGGCGAATGTTAGCGCGAATAGAATATCTCTAAAGATCCCTAGGCGTAGGGCCTTAGCGGCTATTACTGCGTAGTGGTAGGACTGTTCGGTACGGAGGGCAGTCTAGGGAGAGCAAGGCCATGAGCGAGTTGACCCGAGCGCGTCTACCTTTTGTATGATTGCTTGGTTCATAACTATTAATAAATGCAGTTTAATTGATATTCGTGTCTCTAAAGGCCTATAACAGACGTCTCAACTACATCTTCCTGAAAATAAATAATTACTCAAGTGTACAGTAAATATATTCGCAGGAGAGAATTACCTCATATTCTTAAGGCTAAACATTTCTGGATCATATTCCAAAACGTATAAGTTAATAATTTTTTAGATTTCCCAAAAATTATGCAGTTACACATTTTTGAGACTATACGATATACATTTATGAGTTTTTCCCCCATAAGTTCCAAAATAAAAATAAACACAGTTAATTTTGATCTAAATTTAATATATTTATACTGTGATATAATTGATCATAATTAACTACAATGATTACATTTGCGAATTTCTTGAACAAGAATTAACTTCGATTCGAATATCCTATTTCACATCAACAATTCGGTGCTTTCCGAAAAGTAAGAAAAAACTTTTTAATAAAATTATCAAACGTTTTTCCACATTATTCATTGTTACTGATAATTTATTTCCCTAACTTGAAAGGTGATTCCAATCAGAATTAGTGAAAAACCTAACTTTTTCTGTAAAAAAAAGGGATTATGTAGGTATTTGTTTTTAAAATTTCTTCAGAATAATAATTGAAGTGGTTAATTATACATATTTTTTTATCACTTCCTTCGTGAATTTCATAATTATTAATCCTAAACGTTCGCCACCTTTGCTACCCTTGCGGCGGTTCTCAAGAGTGGAATCGCAACGAGCTTTGCTGGTCCATCTCCACTCAGTATAACCTAAGATGCGTTCCAAACTGCGCTGCTTATTGCTTGTGCTTCTGCGTTCGAGCATGTCTATGGCTGCGGCTGTAAAATCTGTCATGCAAATGATTCTAGTATTAGAGCAGCTGCAATTGCTTGTAAAGTTATAAAATGTTGGCAAAAAGAGGTTTCGGTGAAAATTTCTTGCAATAAAGGTGAGTGATACAATTGTATGTACATATAATTTATGAGCTAAGGTCTATCTATTAAATTATAAGTATTCGATGTTATGCAATTTAAAGGTTAATTTTATTAATAAATTTTATATGTTTTTGGTAGTTTCTTTTAGCATATTGAAAACGAAATTTTCATTTTTGGTGATACTGACAAGTTGCAGAAATCTTCTAAAACTGAATAACTTACACTTTTAACTTATTTTGTGAATAACCTAGAAACTTTTATTATTAATTTGTATTAAAAAGAGCAATTTTTCATTTATCCAATTGCCGCGGAACTTTGATTTTTCCGCGCAAATGCACAAATCCAGAATCATTGGAAGGAAAACCAGATGGTGCATGGGCTTAATTCAGTCCAGTGCATGGATCGACGGCGATATTTGTCTTGCATGGACTAAGAGGTTCATTGAGTACAATGGCTGCAGCAAAGAGAGGCCTATGCTTCTGCTCTTGAATGGACACGCATCACGTGTTAAAAATATTTATGTGATTGATTTAGCAGAGGCAAATGGCGTTATTATCATGTACTTTCCACCACACTGCACGCATTGGATGCAGCCACTGGACGTTGGATTCATGAAGCCATTTAATACGTACTATACCAAAGAAGTAGAAAAATGGCTTGGATTACATCCTGGACAAACAGTCAACTGGAAACAAGTTTTTTTCCTCATCTAAAAGGCTTTCGATAAAGCTGCTACAATATCTAAAGCAAAAAATGCTTTCGAGAAGACAGAGATTTGGTCTTTAATCCAGAGTATTCACGTACTCAGACTTTGCTCCTGCTTCTGTCTTTGAAGATGTTCAAAAGAGTGCCAGTCAACTTGACGCTCACATTATCAACCAAACATCTACTTCCGGAGATTCTAGGTAATCTTCGCTTTTGTAGCATAATGATGAAGTCAGGCTGAAATATGAACCAAAAGATTTAGGCAGAAGTCTGTTAATGCGACTGAGAGACATTCAAGCTTTAGAAAATTCGGTCGTTGCGCAAAACGAAGAGGATGGAATGTCTCATTTGGATGTCTAGATGGATCAAACGGGTCACAACATTATGATGATTTATATTTGACTGCCTTAAATGTCTTAGGCAGAGCAGAAGCTGTTTCACAGAGTCTCTTTGTCACCGTCGAATGAAAATGAGCTGGCTAAGTTACCTCGGAAAGCCTTACATGAAACGAGAGAAAATGAAACTGCTGCTAAAACTCCTAAACGCAGAGGACGCAAACCGGGAAAGACGGCGATAGTCTCATCACCTGAGTATAAGGAAGAGCTCTTGAAAAGCAAGGAAAAGGTTGAGTCAAAAGGGCAACCTGGAAAGAAGAAGAAGAAGACAACGAATCCACAAGCAATGTCTGCTAATAATGTGTTGGTTTAAATTCCTTTGCAGATTTCAAACTTCCCGCAATTCTTCCCGATATCTCCATATTCAGGAATGGTGAAGCGTCAAGCTATGAACATGGCAGTTCAGATACCACAGCAATGGCCAATGCAAGTTCCACTACATGCACCAATGCAGTCTTTTGTTGTGCTGCAGGTGCAATCTCAGTCTTAAAATTTTTCAGGGCTCAGAATTTAAATCCGATCACGTAGCTAGTACAAACTTGGATTAAGTATAGAGTTCCATTAGAAAAATTTTAATTTATAAGTGGATGCGTTAAATTTTAAACAAATTAAAATTAAAATAAATTAAATTGAAAGAATTCATTTCTAAAAAGCCGTTTGAATTTAAAAAAATTTAATTTTAAAAAAGGAAAGAAATTTTGGTATATAATTAGTGTTACCGCCGAGCAAGACATCCCGAGGAACGAAACGAGACATACCTGCCGTCTCGGAATTTCTCGTCTCGTTTTGCCTCGTCTCGTGGTGTCCTTCCTCATTTCTCGCCTCGGTTTTCCCGAGGAATGCGACAAATTTGCGCTAGCAGAGTGGATAGCTCGCGGTTGTGTTCTTTTGCCATTCTGACATGCTAATGCTAAATACCGTTCTTTAATGAATAGTTAAATTCGAAATCGGTTTTCATATTATACTTGTTTGTCCATTACTGATTAAGTTGATATCAAACACGACTATATTACGATTTTTTCTAAGATTTAACTTCACTCTATTAGTATTTTGTTTTTTTCTTATTAATAGTTTATTTTGCCAATTATAACAACGGAATATATGAAACAGAAATGTAAAAAGATAGGTATATTTTTAGATCATTTGTAGTTTCAATAATTTAACACATTAAAATATTTGAAATGTTTGTGAAATCCTTGAAATATTTGGAAATGTTTGTGAATTCCTTGAACTCTTTTAAAGTATACAAACTCTACGGATATCTTGAAATTTCTGTGAAATTTTCTTGAATCTTTTGAAATTTTAGAAAAATCTTTGAAATCTTTGTCTTGATGTAGCACGTGTTTTCGATAATTTCTGGTGCTGACAACCCTGTCCTGTATCGCAATAACGAATCCTTCCGTTTCTGGATACAGGACGCCCTTTCTCAGCCAAATATTGGATGCCTCACTATCCACTTTATGTTGTTCTAACGTTTTGGGGTGCTCACCGTGGATTGCTTTCTGTCTCCATTGCGTTTCTAATTCCTCTATGGTTTCTGCCCTGGTACTCAAGGCCTCCTCTGAGGACAAATTCAAGGGCGTGTAGTTAAGATCAGCTTTGCAGATGGTGTTGTAAAGCGTCACATCTCGCTTGCTGTTAAAATAGTCTCGCAACTGTGTAACTTGTGATTCACACAGTTTCCTGACATCCACAATGCCCCTACCCCCTCTATGGCGTGGTAGAACTACCCTTTCAATCGCCGAATTACTGTGGTGCATTCGCTGCTTCGTCATTTCTACGCGGATGATTCTGTTTAATCGTTCAAGGTCGGTGTTCGACCATTTGATGAGCCCAAAGGAGTACGTGAGGACAGGGATGGCATAGGTGTTAATTGCCCTGATCTTGTTTGCCGAGTTAAGAGAACTCTTCAGAACCAATCTGAGTCTTGTAGTGAAGGTAGTCGTTAGGCTGTTCTTAACTATCGTATGCTGGATACCCTCAGTTTCAAGAATACCCAGGTATTTATATGACTCTCCCTCTGCCATTGCCTCGATGTCATTCTCGAAATCGTTCTCCAGCTCTGCGGTCCCTAATTCTCCTCTGGTTAAATGCACTGTTCTGCATTTATCTAATCCGAACTCCATGTGGATATCATTGGAAAACTGCTTTGTGACAGCGATCACTTGCTGCAGTTTCTGGTCCGAACTGGCGTATATCTTCAGGTCATCCATGTATAGAAGATGGGTTACTTCATGACCATCCTCGTTATCATGTACTCGGAACCCATGAGACATGCTATTTAGTGTTCTGCTCAATGGGTCCAACGCTAAACAGAACCACAATGCACTGAAGGAGTCTCCTTGGAATATACCCGTCGTAATGCGTATTGATCTAGTTATCCTTGATTGTCCATGATCAAAATACTTGATCCTTGTACCCCAAAGCATCATCGCACAACTTAGGAAGTCAATGATGCGTGGGCATATTT
>CAKNWT010195598.1:0-14904 GCA_932066315.1 Andricus coriarius
ACTAATACTACTACTACTAATACTACTACTACAGCTACTACAAAACAAAAGCATTATGGGTTTCTTGTATGGTACAATATTTTTAATTCGCATGAACTAATATTTTAGCATTGTCCCTGGTTTACGAAACAATCATGTTTAAAAATCGTTTATTTAAACGTCCAAAACTTCATGCAGATTGTTACTATTTCAAATTTGAAAACTTGATCTATACTTGCATTATTTTGCTATTAAAAGTTCAGGTAACTCGAAAGCAGTGCCTGGGTCAAAGACTTCACTTCTACACTGAAAAAAATAGTTGGTTGGGCCAACTAATAAAGTAGTAGGGCCAACTACTTTAGTTTGTAATATATGCCGCTGCTATTTAATTGGTTGGGGCTACACTTCTATTCGCAAGATTGGTAGTAGTTGTCCTTACTACTTTACTTGTTGTCGCGACAACTTTCGATAGCAAATACTATTTTCAGGTAGAAAGCCTTACCACTTTAATTAGTGAGTCTTACTATTAAATTAGTTAGTCTTACAAATAAGCTAGTTGATCTCACTGCTTAAAGTAGTAATCCTCACTATCACAATTGAACCGCCGGATCGTAGGAGGGCATATAAAGTTTGATAGCTGGTGGCGGGAGGGCCCCTTGGCATTTTTAATAACATTTACAAATTTTAATTTTTCAAACATATATTCCTATTGGAAATTTAAAGGCGCATCTTTTTTTCATCTTGAAAAAAGTTGTAGCTCTGTTCATTCTTGAAATAATGGCAAAAAACACGAATTTTGAAAACTGAAAAAATTCCGTCTTTTCTCACTTCAACTCGCTGTAATTCACAGCATATTAAAGATTTCTACTTCAAATTTGGACGAATTATATTTCAAAGTATACTTTGAGCGGTAGAGTAGCTTAAATTTATTTCTTTTGTTATGAAAAATTGTTAATAATGTTTTTCTAGGTAAGTATACGCAAATGGATTCAATATTTTCAATCACAAAGTCTATCGAGGTAAGTTTAAGCTATCAAAAACTTCCAGCGGATGAAATGTTCATTAGAATATTTAGAAGTTTTCTGTAAAGTTTTAATTCAATTGAACAAAGTGTCAATAACCTACGAGGGTTTTATTCTCTCGAGCAACGCCGCGAGCACATAAGTCAGAGGCGACTTTTACAAAGGCTTTTAGCTGGATAGGCACGGCCATCTACGAAAGTTGGAAAATTGTATTTCCCAACATCAATCTCTGTGTTTTTTTATAATAATATACTGAATTATTTCTAAGATAAAGTATAAACCGGTTAATTTTTGTATGTAGTTCATAGTTTCCCAAAAATAATAATAATAATAATGCTCTATTTCTTTCTCCTTCGTTCTTGCTTTCTCTTTCTTGTATACTATATCTTTTTTTCTACATATTTTTCTTGGAATGTTTTGTAAACATACACAAAGCCTTTTGCCCTGAACAGAGAAATAAAAAATTTAAAAAAATGTGCACATACAAATTTTCAGAACAGAATTATTACCCTACTGCCTTACCTCAGTGCTGAAGGACAAGAGTTCTTTAATGATTATTTTTCGTCAATAAATAATAAAAATGCTACAAAGAAAGCAGCTAACGACGATAGTTCTTCCGATGACGATGCTGAAGATTAAGCATATAGCGTTTAGTTTCTTTAGAATAAAGTTTTTGTTAAGAATCCTTTATACGGTGCAATATGTTAATGATCTTAAGTATATATTTATTTAGATTAAGGTGAAGAATTATAAGAATGCAATATTCAGTGTAATCTAGCTCAAGCCCTCTATTGAAACAAAAAAAAAATGGTGACGAAAATGACTTCTAACTTCTGTACAAATGTGTATGATCATTATTGTTAATGTAACTAATAATCACATAATTTAAACAAATTGATGTTGAAAAATACATTTTTCCAACTTTCCGAGATGGCCGTGCCTACCCAGCTAAAAGCCGTCTCTGAGTTATGTTCTCGCGGCGCTGCTCGAGAGAATAAAGCACTCGTCATTTCATCCGCTGGAAGTTTTCGAAAGCTTAAACTTACCTCGATAGACTTTGCGATTGAAAATATTGAAACCATTTTCGTATACATACCTAGAAAAACATTATTAACAATTTTTCATAACAAAAGAAATAAATTTAAACTACTTTACGTTTGAAGTATACTTTGAAATATAATTCGTCCAAATTTGAAGTAGAAATCTTTAATATTCTGTGAATTGGAGCGAGTTGAAGTGAGAAAAGACGGAATTTTTTTCTGTTTTCAAAATTCGTGTTTTTTGCAATTATTTCAAGAAATAATAGAGCTACAACTTTTTTCAATAGGAAAAAAAGATGCGCCTCTGAATTTCAAATAAGAATATGTGTGAAAAATTAAAATTTATAAATGTTATTAAAAATGCCAAGGGGCCCTCCCGCCACCAGCTATCAGACTTTATATACCCTTCTACGATCCGACGGTTCAATTAATAAGTTTTACTATTTAAAATAGTAGTCCTTACTATTAAAATTAGTGAGTTTCTCTATTTAAATAAGTAGTCCTCACTAATAAAATTAGAAAATTTTACTATTGAAATTAATGGCTCGTAGGCTATTGCGAAGTTAGTACTTCTCAATATTGAAATTATAGTAGATTTCACTATAATTTTTAATTAGTGGACACAAGAGCGTCCTCACGACTTCCTATGGAGACCAGGTCCTGATAAGACGTCATGACAAAATACGCCCACATCAGCCCATTTGGATGTTAATGGAAAACTACTATAATTTCAATATTTGAAACTGCCGTAAGTCTATTAGGAAATTTAGATTGATGAGATAGTCTTCACGGTATTCACTACTGCACAATAGACAAAAAGGTTAAGATGAAAATGGCGACGATCGAGAACATGACGCGATATTTCGCTGCGAATGTTGGCAGCACTGCTCAGGTTTCAGTTCTGCCAATTTCGCCAAGATGGAAAACTTGTAACGTTTACTACTTTTATTTCTTGGAAAATAAATTGGTGGTAAATGTGAATACTTTATTTTTTGTGACTAGAATTACTATCGTTACTAATATAACCTACGTAGGATTACTAACGGCGACTTGTTGCCACACTAAACTGGTTAGTTACTTTTACCATCGAAGTGGTTGTCGCAGCTAATACCATCTCTACTAATAAAGAGTTTCTTGTCACAACTAACCATTTTTTTCAGTGTACACTGTTAGAAATATGTTGAAAATTCAACCACTCTTCAACCACTTTTTTGGTTGAAATCTCGTTCATCCACGGAGTTGAAATAAAATTCATCTAAATGTAGTTGAAAATTCAATAAGACGTTTGCGCATACACAATTCGCCCTCATACTTCTGGTCAGGCCAGAACCCAACGAAACAAAGTCCCACGAGGAGTTATTTCGTACGTTTGTGTCGTGAGATCCATGAAATTAATAAAGGACATATAATATTCAGAAAACAAAAGGTACGTTGGATTAATATTATCATAATGGGACAATTTCATTCAGACTACTGGTACTAACTGCTGTATGCTTTTTTAGGTTATGTTTACAAAAACGAGTGTTAAAAAGTTTTATTGGGCGCGCAACTCATTATGCCGCAGGGCTCACCAAAAGGCAGTCGGCGACTGCAAATACTGACATTGGCAGTCGCGAGACTAGGTCAAACAGGCCCGAGAACAGGCCCTCATAAATATTGTCGTTGGACTGGTCCCTAATCCTTCACGGTAAATTACAGTTTGAAATGAAAAAATGAAATGTATTGTGAATACAAGCAGAAAAAAATCAGACCCTTCGGTGTGAACAATGAGCCGCAACGAACCGTGACCGTACCGACTGTTAACCCTTTCCAGAATTCCTGGAAATCGAAGAAAAAAATGACAAAAAAAATGGGTGGCAGTCGTGCACTTGTCGTGGCAGTCGGCACCTGCTTAGAGTGGTGAGCCCTGCATTATGGTAATATAATTCCAACGGACCTTTTGTTTTTCTTCTTTAAAACTGCTTATTTTCCTAAATATTATATGCACTTTGTTAATCTCATGGATCACACGACACAAACGTACGAAATAACTCTTCCTTATCAGAATTATTTCGGTACAGTTAGTGAATTTCAAAGTACAGTATTTTTCAGGAATCTTCATGGATTTTCTGCAAGATTTTTGAAAAATTATAATTGTCTTGATATTCACTAATTGTGCCGAACAAAAATTTTTCTCGATACTGTAATTTCAATTACTTGTGGTTGAAATTTCAACTGCATGGTTGAAATTTCAATTATATGTCGTTGAAATTTTAACAACGGTAATTGTATAAAACTTCAACCACATGTGGTTGAAAATTCAACTAGATATTTCTAACAGCGTAATTCCATCTCGAATTCCATTTCATATTCGAGTACAGTTTTAGAAACGGAAGGGATCTGGCAGAGTTATTCATAGTTTGCTCACCAGAGCCTAATAGAAAGACATCGACCTAGAGACCCAACTTTAAAACTTTAAGCAAAATAATAAAAATTGCACAATATACATTATCTTCGAAATAGAATATATTCTCTCGATATATAGGGATATTTTTGATAAAAAAGAAGACTGTATACAAAAGAACTGTAACGGATTCACATTGTTGAAAATGTGAAGCGATTGGACATGGACAGAGTACCCTGTTGAACATATCAGAACTGTTTACTCGATTGCAGAATGGATTGTATGAGAATCATCGACACAGTGTGACTCGACAGTAAGACAGAAAAACTTCCGGTTACTAATAATGTGAGTGAAGTCGACTTTAGTCGCGAGCATTGCGGATTGTCATACTGCCGTTTCTGCCAAGTCGATGTAACACGGATACGAACGTGATAACGAGTACGGCCTTGTAAGTACTTACGCGCGGCGATTAAGTCCGAGGACTCGTTAAACGAATACGTACACGATAACTGGTACGGCCTTGTTATGTTGCATACTCTTGCACTGCAAGACAGTCTTGAATGTGATTACTAATCCTGAATCAATTCACTATTTTCCTAACTAACCTTTCCTAATCTAAAAAGCAATAACAAAACCTACCGTGAGTAATTTTCCAAAATAAACATCCTACACTAATTTCCTATGGTATAGGCAATATATCGAAGACATATTATTGAAGAAAAACCCGATTTCCAAAGATATTGTTCAATACATGACAAATTTCATGTACGAATAACTTCTGCAGGTGAATCACAAGGTTGTAGAGATTAGAAATCATTTTCGACGATAACAGATAAATCGTAAGTTTTACTTCCACTTGAATTCTCCCAAGTTCCATTATCTGAGTTTTTTCCGAGGTTTTTTCAGAAGCAATTGACACGTTAGAGAGCAAAAGTTGCGAAACTTATCATCAAGAGAAGATTCATGCAGAACAATAAAACGCATACGACATATTATATAATTTGATTACAGGCTCTAAGTAAATTCTAATTCTATATGAAATTTCATGCAAATATCATCTATGTGTGAAAAGTGATTTTCATTTAAAGAAGATAATTCTTAATGGAGATCTTTTTCACAAAAGAGGTCATTGGACACGATTTACATTAGTAATAAAAGGTGTTAGTTTCTGCAGGAAATATAGATGCTAACAGAGAAAGTTAAACATCCGTATAATATACCGTAAAAACTATTCCTGTACTACTAAGATTGATGGATTGATAATTTTTAATTCATTTTTGGACTTGAAATTGACGAATAACTAACCAAAGAATGAATAATGGATAAAATCATGCATTTAAAAGATTATCAGCTTGTTTACCAATTATACGAAGGCGTCAGTCAACTGCAGAAATAATAGAGTATTTTAACTACTTAAACCTTGTATAATTGCATATCAATTAAAAATGTTCTCAAGCCTAATTCATTGAAAAGAATTAGTAATTAGCAGGAATTTGCTTACTGAACTCTTAACAAAGTTCTCTATAAATAATTCAAGATGATGGACCTAAAGTTCATAAAAACCAGAATGTAAACAACTGACATTTCGAATTTTTAGGCATAAAAATTTACATCGTAGAAGTTTTATAAATTGATATTCATACCCATTTTAGCCAACGGAGGTCAACAGCTTAGTATTTCTCAAAAACAAGAATGCTTACCTGCAAAAGAGAAAGAAAAATAGAATTAATGCATGAGAATTTTTGACATTGTGGTTAATTTTTCTGAGAGATCAGGGAGCTCAATATGATGTGGGTGGAGCAAAGAACACAATATCAGTCATTTAATTGTAAAATGTGCGCACGGCGACAAAAGTCTTGATTCGCTCGGTGAACCTTGCACCCCCGGCTAGGGCGGAAAAGTCGCTAATATCTCCTCGCTAATCTGGATGACGGTGGACTTTTGGAACTCGCGGCTCACGCGCCTTTATACATGTATGATGTATAAACACGTATGCAATAATGTAATATCTGTTCACATGAGGGTATGAACTCTTTTCCTACATAGGAGCTATATATACAAATACATTGTTAAAAGCACTTGTACATGCAATGACTATACACTATAGCTACATAGAAATGGGTGTCTATAGCTCGGCCAGCATTTTGCTCTCAAATAAGTGTGGGTGCACGTACGTGATAATGCGCAGTAGCGCCGATGCTGTTGACCTTGCATTAAAAGCGCCGTTGAATCCCAACGTACTTAACTCGAGACGTGTCTGTGTTCAGCATATGTCGCGATAATGTGATACCATGCAGCCTCCCATACAAAACATCGCCGAGAACATCACGTAATTCTCATTTCTTATCATTCTTATGCCAAAAAATATCTTGCACCTCGCCATATGTATTGTTAAAAACATATAAACTGTTTAAAATATATTTATCAGTAACAAGGTGTTTGAAGTTCTGAACGGTCAAATGAACGACATTTTTTACCGATGATTTTATAAACCAGGAAAAATGCTTAAATGTTTGTTCATTTACATTGGAAATAATTTATTATTAAAACAGAATTATAATGCATATTTTAAATTGCAGTTGGAACAATATTTATTGGTAAAATACAAATGCGGACAAATATTTTGTTCATTTGAACGTTCGCAACTTCAGGTCCATTCATTAACATACATCACACGGAGAACATTATAGTGTTTCAATAGAAAAATAGTAATTAATTCGCAATACTAGATATATTAAAAGGCTGCGTTTAGTCGTCCGGGAAAATTGGCGGAGCTGGAAAAGAGGATGGACTAGTCGTAATTCGACTATTCATGCCGAATTTCAGGACGATGAGACACTTCGATATAAAAAAATCTGTTAAAAAATTCGAATCAGCTATCAAAACCATCAGACATGACAGCCAAAAATAAATAAAACATGCACACACACACACACGCACACACGTGTTGACACACGACAACCCGAATAATGGACTCATTGTGTCAATAGGAAACGCTAGTTACGCTGCGTCAGATACCCCGGAACGAACAAAAACCCACCCTGATCAACGAATCGTTTTTAATAGGATGAAAGGTGTCACACCCCGATGGACAATGTTATTGTTGGGTGGGTACACATAGTGAAAAAAGTGGACAATGAACATGTTCAGTGTCCTAAGCACTATCTACACTGTGGTATAGAGTACACTTTGTGTCTCGTTCTATGCTTAGGATGTATTTGCACTCAGCATTTATTGCGTGACATTTGTATCGCAGAGCTTTTTCGCGGAGGGTCAAGCGGTCAAGACCTTCGGCACTACAGACATTTGCAAGTCTATCTCGGGCATTATTTTTCAGCGAGTAGCAGGCAGAAAACTTCAAGACGATAGATATCGAGAAAAAGTCAGCGACCGCTACGGAAAAACAAGTCTGACATTTTTATCAGAATAGATGTCCATTTAAGATGATGAAATGTATTACGAATTGAGCATTAAATAATGGTTTTAAATTAAATAGTTCCATTCTAATGTTATTCTTTCCCTGGTTTATTATCTAAGAAGATATAACTTCAGTTCTTATGTTGTTACATATTCTAGAACCCTTCTTTAAAGCATCCGGCAGGTTTCTATAGCCTGACAGACAACTATGCATGAGCTGGTTTTGTTGAGTTAAAAGTTCGAAAAAGAACCTCCACTCTACATAGTCTTAGTATGCTAAAAACACTTGTGTCGAGATTCTGAAGGATATAACAAAAGAGACACATGCTTTTGAGACACATTGTTAATCATGTGTATTCATTATTTTGCAATGTAGACTCTATTCTATGTCTCACATACGTAAACATATCCTTTTTTAGCGTTGATATTTTGAAAAAGAAGGTTCTAAAAGAACTGGCTTTTACAACTTACAACAATTTTCTTGAGGATCAAATTTGGTTTACATTTTCTATGATGGGTTGAGAATTTCAAATTCGATCCTAATCTGCCTTATCTGGAAAATAATAAACCTCTTAATTTTCGATACACTTTCGAGTATAGGTTTTTTCTGTCAGGCTCAAATCTATGAGGTCCAGGTCGTAAACAACGATTCACACTAAATTCTTTTTGTCATTGTTTCATTCTTTGTCTCATCACCCTTCCATTAATCCTTCATTATTTCCTCATCAATCATACATTTTCTCAGTCAAATTTTGTTGATATCGGATATTTAGCAAATGATTCTCCATTAAGAATGCCAGATAATAAACTATAATAAAGGAATAAGCAAAAGACATGTTGTTGGAACAAATATCTTTAGCAATAACTTCTTGTTTTTCAAACTCAGCTGTCCAAAACCTGGCTGATCTTGTGAGGTGGTTTTCTGCCTAGAGAAAATCCCCAGGCAAATGCGAGTACTTGTAATAAAGTCGGACGCAGCCACCGTTTATCACTGGTTGTGATTAAATGCATATAGTGATTCTAAGTCCACCTTCGTAGAAGAAAAATTTTCACAGGCATAATATCCAGTGAGGTGGAGTCGTCTGCACAGAAAAAAAGGCTTCAGGCGGGGTTGGCCCTGTTTTTAATTTTGCTTTAAATTAAGCCTAAAACTAAATTAAAGCATAAAGATCGTTTTAAAAGAAATCCTTGTCATTTAAAACTAAAATTAATTTATTTATATGGATTATTTGCAAATATTCATCTTGAAACCAGTTCCACTACACTCATCAAGATAGCAAGATCTTGGCAGTTAAAAAGAAGACGATATTAAAGCTAACTTTTAAACTTCTAGAAGCGAGATTCAAGAATCTAACGTCTTCTCCCAGTTGTGACATGACGTAACACGAACAGAAAAATAGTCACGACTCCAAGCATGCGAAATGCGTCAATTCTAAGTTTTTGTTCAATGAAAGTACATCTTATTTAACCTGCTCTACTTAATGATCCTAATTTAACATATTCTTAACCATATTCGAGGTTAGTACATCTCATCATATACTTTTGTTATTGTTAATCATCGCACAGTCTTCGTCGTCTTAGTCGGGGTTCTCGTCGACACCTAAACTATACAAATCTTCACACTATGATGGGATCGCAATTAGGTTGTTTCACTGCAAATGGAACAAACGGTTCGTATGTTTTTAGTATAAAATGAGAATTTGGTAAAGCAGTTACATTCAAGCCCACATTCCAGCTTGCGACTACTTTTTAGCCCATGCAACGTCTTCACTTTAGTTCCTAAATCGTTTTATTTGAAAGCCTCAATCCTATTCTAGTTTGTAGCCGACGCTGTCTTCTTTTTGTTCCACCTTAAAACAACCCCACATTTGGCACAATAGGTTTTAACAGCAGTGCTACGGGACCTAAATGGACCAGCCTTACAAGACAATAATAATCTAGTCCAATAAATATGAATCACAAATCTGCATTTAATAATTAAGGAATGCAACTAATTGCTCATATCCTTTTCCTCTAGCAGCCAACCATCATTCAAGCCACCACATAATCTAACCAAAGAAGGCTAACCACGTGACAACTTGACCACTAGAAAGGCAGGTGAGATTGAAAAGCGTAAAAGGGTCTTTGCCCTGAGTGAAGAATTTGGTCAGCGGTTGATTTTCGCCATATGATTCTCGGAGAACATCCTGTTTCTCTTTTCTCTCTTCTCGGAGGGAGTATGTGTGTCACGGCCAGCCGGTAGTGGGAACGACTCGCGTGTAGTCGAGCCAGGAAAGCTTCTGCTCCAATATATAGATAACCAAGTAGAAACCATCCGAAAGGCGGTGTACTCGTTCAGCACAATCTATATATACCTACACTCTTAAACTTAAATGTGTACAGACAATCAGCAATACGGAGCAAGTTGCAGACGCAGGTGGAGGAGGTTATTACAAGTCTGTCTCTCTCTAGTAGTTTCTTTCAGCCCGTCGAACACATTTAACCTTTACGTTTTCCTCGAGTAGAAGCGAGATCAAGATGGAGAAAGGGGACCAGATGAGCGAAAAGAGAAAGAAAATATAGTTGATTATCCACCAGGTTGAAAGCCCCCGAGGAGCACAGTCGCGCAAAGAGTCGAACAGAACTAATATTCCAGCAACAGAAGTAATAAGGGAATGAGAGCTGCGCCTCGAGGAAGAGAAACAAGCACGAATCGAAGAGGATGTGGAGATAAGGAGAAAAAATTGGGAAAAAGAAGGTAAAGTAAAGAGAAGAACCATAACAAAGGAGTAGAATAAAAACAGAAGAGGATATAACTAAAGGAAGTAAGGAGGAATTTCTACGAGCTTTTCTTCTATTCGAAGATTTATGCCGCATAAAGATGATGTAACTTAAACATGATGCAAAGGTTCTTTATTTGTTCTTGTAATTGGGAAGAATCGTTCGATATCTCAAGCGATGGCTTATCATAATCTAAAGAAAAATGATCGAAGCTTTTTGAGACAAGCAAAATAATTCTTATTGTCATATATATTCCCTTAAAAACAGATCTACCGATGCCGAATTTTCTTCTTGAAACGACACTGAAGAAGTCTTTCAACATGCTATTTGAGATTTTGTTGTTTTCACTCAATTGTTCGTTATACTCGAGGTTGTAATATTATCTTATGAAGAAGAAGGTAAAACTGTTATAATTCCATACTGTGGATAATTTATATGTGATACCACGCATACAGAAAAAACCACATGCTTCACTGATAGAAATGGTAACGTTGATTTAACCATATGATCGTGGGTTGAAAAATTACGAGGAAATTTATAATATAATGCGTGTACTTCAATCATAAAGAGTACGAAATGTACTTACTGAAATATGGTAAATACAAGTTATTTATATTTGTTGTACAAAAATTTAATATATGTGTTGCTATTGTATTAAATGTGTATCTATACCAGCAATAAAATAGGGTTAATCTAATCATAAATATCGTTGTATTACCTATTCATTTCTATCAGTGTTCGATGATTAATTACAGATGAATTGCATTACACGATTGTAAGTTCTTATGAAAAAACTTAATACATAAAAGAACTTAATACTCAGACTTCATTCTTACAATAAAAAATTACGATACCATTGGTTAATTATGGGAAAGTTCATGTTTATGTAACTACACCTGTAGGTGTAAACTGTAAAGACATTGATAACATGTTTATAACACAAATTTATATAATTATAATAGCAGAATCCATGAGATGTTTATGCATAACAGGCGAATTCCAACTGATAGCATCCTTCTATTCCAATCTTTACATCATATGATAAAACTCTAATCAAGTTCCTCAGCCCACACAAAACCTTCAAGCATCTCAAACCAGAATCTCGATTCAACCAGTAAAAAACATCAATTACAGAGGATCCAACCTTCAGCTGATGAGAAAATATCAAACAAGATATGAGTACTAAGGAACGGTTGTCTGTGACGAATAGAGGTCCTTATGAATATGTATTCGCAGGTAGTCTGTATGTTACCGCGTTGGCGGTTGCTTCCGTATCAAGCCAGTATTTTGTAGGAGAGTTCAGACAGTTGAGCGTGCATACTTGGTGGGTACAACAACAGTATTATATCGTGTCTGTCGGTCGCTCAGTTTCTTCTTGCTACAGCTGCATGGAGGCCTCTGCATGTATGCTATGTGAAGGAGAAGAGAACGTGGAGGTGTCATTGAACTACAAAACAACCCAGACCGGGCTAAAAACATCGCAAGAGCTCTTAACCAGGCCCAATGGTACACGTTATTGACGTCCTCTTTCCAGAAAGAAAAAAAAAAAAAAAAAAAAAAAAAAGAAACCACCCAAAAATATTTTTCACTAGAAGTATCAAGTCCCTCGGAAAACAAGGTACAAAACAAGCTTAGAAAAGAGATTTGTTTAGACGTAAAATTCTAAATTGGTTTTGCTCCGTGTGCTTACCATGAGCTTTAAGCGACAATCTTGGATCTTATAATGTTTAAGATAGAAGAAAAGGAATGTTTCTCTTGGACTATCGGTAAAAATATGTGTTTACTTTTAGGTGGTTTCTTTATAACAGATGGGCAAACGCAGCTCCTTCGGATGGAGATGTAAAGTGCACGTGGGCGGCCTTAAACCGCCTTCGCCGTGACGTGCGAATGGATTTTCATTGCGAAAGTTCTGATTCTGAATGGATCATCGTAAGTAGAATCGCAACACGACCTTACGATATTTTTATACCCTTCTTCTACGGCTTTCTAGAATGACAAAACAAGATTGCAACTTCCGATCATAGAATCGCTTCCGAAAGACGACAATAATGACGGGTGATTCTAACCTACAATTTACATCAAGAAAGTTCAGAAACCTCCTAATTATTGACTAAAATATATGCTCTCAATGAATTGTCTCTGCAGAAAAAGAATATATACCGCAAGTACACATCAAAAATAAACTTCAACAGCAGATACCAAGAGTACATCTCAAAAGAATATATCAAAAGGACGCATTAAGGGTATAATATCAGAAATGGCATTTGGAACTGACAACTTCAGAGCATGGAACAAGTTCTGATTTTGCGAGAATTCCAGACTTTAACCCCGAAGGTGCGGTTCCTTATAAGGAAATAATAGCAAGGGGTTGCAATAGCTCGTGACGCGGAGAGGGTGGGGATCTCGCAACCCCTCTTGCTCTTATCGCCAACCGTTCCCCTACCATGGCGACGCTGCCGGGTGTTACATAATAGGCGCGCGACGTTGCCATATCATCCACGAGATTGCGACGTTGTCAGATTCAATTCTCTTAATCGCACTTAAGTTAAGCCAAATGTGGAATTCGCACTGAGGAATCGCGATAAGAACTGCAAAAAAGTGACCTAAAACTCTTTTAATATTGAAAATAGCGCACGAAGTTGTCGGAACTGTTTTGCAAAACAAGAGTGAATGAAACGGAAATCGCATGAATGGAAAGCTCTTTCGTAATGTGAACTTTACACGAAATGGAAATCCAAATAGAAGTAGAAGCAGAGACAGAACTATTTCTGATTGGAAAAAGCCATTGAAACGCCGAGTATCCTAGAGTGAATTCTATATATAACTTTAATTCATTATACGTATGCGTGGAAATCAATAAAAGCAAATCGAAGTTTCGCGCAAAAGCGAGACTCGTGAACTAATTAATTAATTATGACAGAATCAATGAGGTGCAGAAATTCTCGCAATAATGTAGCAGCGATGTCAGTTAAAAATAGGCATCTTTCTCTGCATAAATGATCTTACATCATGGACCCAAATCTTTTGAGCGGCGCATACCAGCACTTGATCCATTGTTATTAGGAAGGGCCATTGCGTTCAAGGCTTTAATTATGAATACGAGAGAGACGATTGAATTGCGAAGGGCAGGATATTTTCAAATGGGACAGAGGAGAGGAACGACGACGCGATTCGAGAGGGTTCAAGCGCACGTACTGCGGTGCTTTTTAACAAAGGGTCACAAAAAAAGGTGCAACGTGACACAATTAGGTCGAGGTGGGTCCCACATATTCCAATTGTTCCTAGTCTGAAGGGTGAGGTAAGGTCTTGAAGGGTAGAAAAAACGCTGGGTCTGGCAGGCGGCGTTGCCGACTCTCCGGCATGCTGTGCCCTATCAAAAAATGATTGATAACAAATTTGTCGATTTCTGTTAGATAAATCATTTTTGTCTAATCCTTTTTTTCATATGTTGCATAGTTTGACCGTAAAATGAAATTTTTTTATTCTTTTTTAGTAACTTTTGTGTGGTTAAAACCAGAAACGTTCATCAACGAAGGCTGATTAACGAACAAAACCGTTTTTTGGTCTCTAAAACGTGTGCCAAAGCGCAATCAAATTTGATTAGTCTTTCAAAAGTTATCCAGTATACAGACGACGAAAACGACGCTCATGATGACCACGGCAGACAAACAGACACCATCATAAAACCCGTTTTTTCGGATTCGGGAGGCCTCGAAAAGTAGATATTCAAAGAAATCCGCGACAGCGTAGTAGTAGGACCAACTACTTGGGTTTGTAAAATATTCCTCTGCTACTTTATTGGTTGGCAAAACCATTTTGTGTGTCGGAAGTTGGTGTTACTATCCGGATTAAATAAATAAACTAGCAGCGGCATATTTTACAAACTCAAACAGTTGAGCCTACTACCTATTTTACAGTGCATATTATATTCATCAAGTACGTACTGTGTACACAGTTACATGCTCAGTAGCCTTATAGAGGTCCGTTAAGCTGGCAGGACCACATTGCAAAAATGAACTGAAAACCTATAGAGAATTTAGGGCTCATTTAGGGCTAATTTAATACCCTCTTGCCAAATTTAATGCTCTGCATTTGAACAAAAAAACCGGTGGTCATGCTAGCTTAACGTTAAGCTAGCAGGACCACACATAGAAAAAAAATACTTAGACAATATTTCTTTGCAGAATAATTTAGGGCTCATTTAGGGCTAATTTAATGCCCTATTGCTAAATTTAATGCTCTGCATTTAAATAAAAAAACCGGTGGTCATGCTAGCTTAACGTTAAGCTAGCAGGACCACACA
>CAKNWT010195600.1:0-11414 GCA_932066315.1 Andricus coriarius
TGGTTGCGCGCGCAACCATACTCACGGCCTCCTATCTTCTTCACACGGACGTACACTGTCATTGTGTGAGAAAAGTTGGCGTGTCAGATCTGGCCACACTGGCTGGCTTTCGTAGGCCTCTCGTTCGGTGGCTGCGTACGCTCTTCATGCCTATGTTTGTAGCTTAATAACGAAAAAAGTAATTAACTTAAACAATTTCTGATTATTGGAAATCAAAGAGTAACTCAGAAACTATCGATTGTCGTAAGAAAAGGAAAATCGATTTTTTCCGCATTAGGTCCCTTTCTTCGCGGACGGTCACATATATCTCCGTTACCCTCTCGATCAGGCCTCTCTCCACTCCCGTATCCTCCATCGCCTCCCACAATCTTCCCCTATCCACCGACGGAAACGCGCCTTGGAGATCCACGAAAAACGCGTACACTCTTGACCCGTTCTTCGCTAATTCTCTATCAACCACGTGCTGCAGAACGTAGATATTGTCGATAGTACTCCTACCCGCTCTAAAGCCTGCCTGCGTCTCCGGCAATATTCCTTTCCCCTTGACATCCTTCCGCAGCCTCTCCGCCACCACCATCGCGTATATTTTATACGCCGTATTCATTAGCGTAATCCCTCTATAATTTTCCTGCCTATTCCTGTCTTCTTTCTTATGCAGTGGCACTATTAACCCTTCTCTCCACCCTCCTGGGAATCCATCCCCCCTCCATACATTCTTTACAACCTCCTTCAGCCTCTCCCTAACCTCTTGTGTACTAAACAGCCATGCTTCGTTCTCCACCCCATCCAGCCCTGCTGCTTTTGACCTTTTTAACTTCCTTATCTGTTTCTCTATCTCCTCATCACCTAACTCCTCCATCTCTGCCTCCCGCGTTCTTCTACTCCCACCATCCCTCTTCTTTAAATCTGAGCCCTGAAATGATTCTTTAAAAAACTCCCTCCACTCCTCACTCCCTATCTTCTCACTTATCCCCACTCTGATCTTTCTAAACCTATTTATTATCTTCCACACATCCCCTTCTGTCTTAACATTTCCTAACTCCTCTTCCAGATCTTTCACCTTTTCCTGTTCTTTCTTCTCACACATCAATCTAAACTCCTTCCTCATTTCTACGTACTCCTCCCTTTTCCCTATATCGTCTTTCCACTTCTTGTACTTCCTCGTCACCTTCCTTCTCATCTTTTTACATTCCCTATCCCACCACGACTTCACCATTCATTTCTTCTTCTTTTTGAATACCGTCTTTTGCATGCAACCTTTAACTTTCTCTTTCAAATCCTCCCATATCTCTTCCACCGACTCCCCTTCAAAACGTAAGTTCCTTGACTGCTCCTTATACCTCTCTATCGCCCCCACCGTCCAGCTCACCCTCTCCCCCATCGACCCTTCTTCCTCCTCTTGCCTTCCGCCACTATCACCCTTTATCCACAGCCCTAATGACTGATGGTCTGATTCCACCCTCCCCTCTACTGCGAATCTTTCCCTCTCCTCCCACCCATGCGTATTCATGACTACATAGTCTATCACCGACACCCCCACCTTACTTACATATGTGTATTCTCCCTCTTCGTCCCCAGTACCACCATACCCTCCTCTCTTTCGCCTAGCAAGTCTTCCACTCTTTCTTTAATTCTTTCCATCCCATCCTTATTGTACACTGTCACAAACTTACTCGTTACCCCTCCTATATTTACTTCTCTCATTTGCACTCCCTCCCCCTGTGTATCATATTGTATCATATAGTGTGATAGTATATCATATTGTGCCATATTGTATCGTATTACATCATAGTGCATCATAGTGTGTGGTACTGTATTATATTCCATCATATTATATGATATTGTATCACATTGTATGGTATTGTATCATAGTGTATCATACTATGTGATAGTTTATCATATTTGATCATACTGTATCATATTGTGCAATATTGTATCATATTATATGATATTCTACCATATTCCATCCTATTATATGATACTATATCACATTGTATGGTATTGTATCATATCGTATGATGTTATTTCATATTGTACCATATTGTATCATATATTGCGTTAGTATATCATATTGTATCACATTGTGCCATATTGTATCGTATTACATCTTAGTGCATCATATTGTATGATACCCCGAGTAAAAATATTTGGTCTTGATTTTGTCTTGGGCAAAGACCAATCCAAGACAAGTTCAAGATATTCTGTATGTCTAGCTCGTGAGACGGAACCAGACTATTTTTGATGCTTTAAGACGAATATTTTCAACTTGAAGGCAAAAATCTATGTCTTGAGATCAAGGCCTCCGAGGGTCATCACTAATCCGCTTTAAACTTGATAGAATGTTTATATAATTCATCTGCATGTATTTATTGTTTATCTTTTAATACGTTTATTTATCTACAATAATTATGTTCTTTGGATGTTGAATCTAAAAATGTTCATTTTTTCCTATCTCCATTAGTTCACTAGATACTTCTAGAAAATGACAGTTTTAATTTTGTTGTGGAAAATTTGATACGCCTGCAGTTGTTGAGACAGACAGGTTCTGAATTTCTTATTTAAAAATTAGTGATTACAAAATTTCATGTATTAGCGGTTGTAAAATTTTAATCCTCGGCAGATGTCAACTGTTTAGTCATAACCTAGCTATTTGATTCGTGGAAATGGTTGGCCCTGCCGGTGGGGTCCATAGTTTATAGAGGTCGGAGTATAATGAACAATAAAATTTACAAACGAAAACTTTTGTAATTTTGACCCTGGAAAATGTTAGAGCCACAAATTGGTAATATAACTTTCTTTAACAGCAATTGGGTATATTGTCAAGATCAACACTTCTTGTTGTAAGACAAGTCTACCTGGTCTTGTCTTGGCACAGCTACAGCCATAAATGCGAGAGAAGTCCGTATATCTCCAATATCTAACTGGTGAGACGAAACTAGACATGATGGTCATGAAAGACATATTGAAGACATTCAAGACAAAATCAAGACCGAATATTTTTATCCGGGACTGCATCATATCCCATCAAATTTATATCATGAATTCCACTTAATTAATAAAAACCACTTGGAGAAAGAATTTAAAATACATAATTCAAAGGCTAATTTAAAGAACGATCATTTACTTCAAAAGTATAATAAGTCTTGTAGGGGTGTTATTGTGTTGTTACTCATTAAAATTACATAAAAACTATCCTTTGATTTAAATCCAAAATAATTCCTTCATTCCAATAGAAAAAGTTTAAATTAATTAAAAACTAATCTCATTCCCATATTTGCGTATACAATAGGATTGCTGTACTAATGATTTATTTTGAATCCTCGTTTATATTTTGTACAATATTATCGGAAAATTGTTTAAAAAATAATTCCAGGAAATTTACAAAATTAATTTCCATCAGCTGAAAAACAGGATGATTATTAAATTGAACGAGTTACACAGAGGAATATTTCTGACGAATTTAATCGATTCGCTAATTCCAATTACGCAGACGATTTGGTTTTGTCGGTTTAATTGCGAGTATTGTCAGGATGGAACATAAAAAAAGATGAAAAATTTATAAATGGATGCTTCCACTGCATTACTCACGCAGAAATTTAATTAGCAGCAGCAGCAGTAGCAGCAGTAGAAAATTTTATCATTTAGAATGTCAAAAGGAATGCAATTAGCGCACGGCGTAGGGCGGACCTGCTCTCACTCTCGATAAGCGAGATTATTGGGCGGTTTGCCAAAGTAGGCAGAGTTACTCAATCGACAAGCAAAGGTAATTAGTGAAACAGATTAATATTATTTTGGACTTTACCTGTAGATTTGGCGTGCAATGGTCTAACAATTCCAGCATATGTCTGATGTTTTGTGGGTCTGGAATCACGAAGTTCAGCTCTATGTCAAACTCGCCTCCCACCAGCTGCAAATAGAGAAAATTAAATTAATTTTTATAGCTGTATCTTTTCATATCTTACAAAAAACATCTACGATACGCCAAGTAAAACGTTATCAGTACAATCAACATAGATTGTGAAATCAAACGGAATGCCCATTAATTAGGTAAAACCGAATTTAGAAATTTGATACCCCCTCCCAACTATTGTAAGGATTTGTAAGATGGTTTTGACGCCCAGCCCCTCTTCTTAAGTAAGATTTTATATTTTTTACTCAATATGTCAACAATATATGGTAATTGGTACAATTGTTGCCGCCCCCCCCAATGATTGGCCACTTTATTTAAGTCTCCTTATATGAAATAATACTAAAAAATACATATGAATTGTTCAGGATGATGCGCAAACAATTCATAAGCGTCTTTTACAAGCTAAATTATTGTAGTGTAGTGCGTTTAAATACCAGTGTAAGTAAAACCGGTGATGATAAGCGAGTGATTTAAACGAAAAAGCTAATCATTATACAATTTAGAGGTTATTCAATGTGCTTTCGAATTCAGTAATTTATAACCTGATGTGACCAAGAAGGTGGCCAATGACTGTATTTCACCATATTTTAGTGAAAAATCGGACAATAATTATTGTCCAATTATAATTGGCGTATGCTAATCACTATGTCGTCGTGGCCAATCATGGTATTTTTTGACCTTATTGTTATTTGCTTTGAATATGAATTATCTACTACTTTTAACGCTTAACTTACTATGCTAATTTGAATCTTTACAGGGGAACATGGGGTAAAATGAGGACAGGGGCGAAACGAGACTTATTATATCTCCTCCGGGGCGTGACGTCATCTATTGGTAATTGTAGGAACTTCGTGCTGAGCCGTTCTCGAGATTTCCCATGTCAATTTGTCATAATTTTATTGTTATTTTCCAAGTTATGAGACGCCGCATGGTTCGTTTTCGTGCCCAGTTATAATTCTGACTGATTTTCAACTACACGTAAGTAATAAAAATGTTTGTTTGATGAAAATCGCTTCAGCACCATTCCTTCGTGTACTTAATAGTCCTTCTTTTGTGTCGAGGCGTTTTTGATTGCGAGTATTATCGCGATTTTTGGTAGTCATATTGGAAAAAGTACTTTGGGGGCAGAATCGGCAGCATAGAAATTGTTATGTAACTGTACTACTTATTTATTTAGTCTTTTTGAATTAATTTTGTTCATAATAGATTTTATTTTTTATTCAACAAAGCATCCCGTTTTGCTCCGTGTAAGCGGCAAAGCGAGACAAAAAACTTTTGTTCAAAAATCTATTTAAAAAGGTAAAACATGGCATTTTTTCAGTGAGAAAACAAATTTTTTATATACATTATTAGTTGCTTAAGGCACCTATTCCTGTAGTTTTGAATGCAGGAAAAAAGTACTTTAGTATGAGAAAAAAAATCCTGAAGCAAAATCGTCCCGTTTTGCCCCATGCTCCCCTACAATTTACATGTGTATATTAGAATTTCATTCAACGATTATAGTGTTTTTCATAAATTGTTAAACTGGAAAAATTCCTTAAGTGGCCAATCATTGTACCGATTAACCTAAATATAAATTATTTTCACTGTAAATACAATTTAAAAAGATTTCACGGGATTTCAACGCATTTCAAAGGACTAAAAAAATATTTAAAAGAGTTACACAATTTTTATGTAATTTAATTAGCTTTCTAACGCTTTTTAGGGATTTCAAGAGATGTCAAGAGATTTCAAATTATTACAAAATATTACGAAAGGTTTCATAATTTTAAAATGATCTTAGAAGATTTTAAGAGCTTGAAGATATTACTTAGCAAAATTTCAGAAAGAATCTTAATTTTTCAAGGGGATTTGCAGGATTTTTAAAGGGGCTTCAAGGAAATTAATGACATTTTATGGGATTTTAAGAGATGCTGAAGTATTTCGATGAAGTTTTATTGATTTTATAGCATCTTAAGGAATTAAGAAAGATTTCCGCGAATTGCAAAAAATGTTCAAGGATTTCAAGGAATTTTAAGAGATTTGAAGAAATTTTGAAATATTTTAAAAGAAGTCACGAAATTTTAATTGAAGAGATCCAAAAGTATTTTTGCGAATTTTTAAGGATGTCACAGGAATTCCGAAGGATTTCAAGGGATTCTAACCATTTTTAAGAGATTTAAAGGGTTTCTGACGATTTCACGGGATTTCAACAGGTTTAGAGAAATTTCAAAAGATCTCCGAATAATATAAAGGATTTTAATGGATTTCGAACAAATTTAAATAACTTTTAAAGGATTTTTAATTATTTTAAGTGATTTTAAGAGATTCGGAAATATTCTCATGGATTTTAGAGATTTTAAGAAATTTCTACGTATTTTAAAGTATTATTTAAAGTATTGGCCAACGGCCATACCACGCTGGAAGCGCCAGTTCCCGTTAGATCACTGAAGGTAAGCAGTGTTGGGCGCGGTTAGTACTTGGATGGATGACCGTCTGATACTACTGCGTTGCTGTTGGCGATCGTGGGTGTGGTGATCCCACACTTGTAGTTATCTACTACAAGAAACTATCCACCTAAAATACACTACCCGAATCGGGTAGTGTCACGCTTACCCCTATAGAGGCTCGCCGAAAGGGAAATAGCTTAAATATATACATACATGCATAAATTTTATGCAATTTTGAAGGTTGCAAGCGATTTCAAGAATTTAAAAAAATTTCACGGAAGCTTAAAGAAATTTACGGGGTTCCAATGAAGGTCAATCATTTTACTGATATTTCAAGACACTATGTACGATATCCACGGAATTCAGGAGATTTTAAGGAATATAATACATGATACAAAAAGTAAAACAAATAATGATCTGATGTGTACAATAGCGTACAAAGTAATTTCAAAAGCCAACTAATGTAAGAAATTCTTTGGATCCCCTCACCCAAGTAATGTTTTGCAAGGTTGTCCGCAGCCTCACGTAATTAATTGAAGATCCCATATTGCGATGCAACTTTTTTTTGCTGTTGCTTGACATCAAATACAAATAATTTGTGAAATAAAATCCGCGTATCGAGCGTTTAGAGGAAAATACAACATTTTTTTAAATTTGATAAATGGTGTTAAGTAGCACTCTTCCGATACGAATGTTTAGATGAACCTTTGTTTTGTATTGCCCTACATCAAATATTAGTAAGTGAAATAAAATCCGAAGTCCTGGCAGTAAGTTAAAAATTATAATAAAACAAATAAAAAATTGTATATTAGTGTACGTGTATGCATAAAACGTGTTTGTAATAGCGTGATTGTCGTCTAAAATAATGCATTACCTTATTTTATTGCTAAAACAAATTATTTCAGCAATTATCATTATCATGAAAAGTCATTTTTCACTTTTTCGTTGAATAATATATATTTTCTGAAATTAGCTCAGAAAATTACGTATATCAAAGATAAATCAAGTAAAGTTTTAATTGAATTCCATTGAATTTCCAACTAAAAATGATGATTCACAGCCAAAAATGGAATTGTTAAATTTTCAGTTAAAAAAAAAGAATGAAAAAAAAACAAGAATTTTCATGAAAATAGTTTATTTTTTAACCAAAGTGATGAATCGTCAACTAAAATTATGAATTTTAAACCATTAAAATATATGAATTTTCAACTAATAAATATAAATTTTCAGTTAAAAGAAGAAATTTCTAACGAAATATTTAAATTTTGAAATGGAATAGTTAACCCTTTTGTCAAAACAAATTAATTTTCAACCAAAAGAAACGAATTTTCAACAAAATAGTTATATTTATAACCATAGAAATGAACTTCAAATTAAAATGATGAATCTTCTACAAACCAAAAAATGTTTAGCACAAGAGTTTAACTTGTGAACAAGTAGTGGAATTTTCAACCAAAAAGACGAATTTTCAAATTAACTGATGAATCTTTAACTCAAATACAGTAAAAACTCGCCTTTTTCCAGACCTTGAAACGAAAGAATTGGACACGAATCTTTTATCTCTAAGCTGGAGGGGGCCCCACCCTTACCGCGAGTGGGTAGTTTATTTTTATGGACGACGTTCATTGGCTGCCCCGTTCTTGTATCGATGCGCCGCCTGTCGCTACTTTTTCAAGCGAAAAGCGCGGGTGATTTGAAATCAATAATAAATACTATCAATAATAATACAAATAAATACACTCGAAATTCCTAGAACTGCTGGCCCACGCAGTTTCTCAGCGCGTAGGGCAAGAGACGGTTGCGACTCGCTGAGAGCGCGAGTACTCTGTCGAGTACATACGAAATATTATGGAAACGATTCAGGCGAGTGGATATTAGGCTCATTGCGCAGTTAGAAAAGTCGCGGTCCGTTAGTATTTGTTGGCGTTAGTGTTTTCGTCGCCGTACGACAATTTGCCAACTAAAAATCAATCAAAATAGAGAATCAAAAAACGACGAAAATATTTCGAGGAATAGTAAAGGTAAGTTATAAAGGTCTGCATAGTAATCTTTTCAAGTGTAGAATGCATTTGCGCAATTCTGTTTTTTGATCCTTTTATCGGTTGAGGACCTTTCAGTTTCACGAAATACAAGCACCGGTCCGAAATTTGAGGTTAGATTACCACTAACCTGAAATTTAGGATATTTTATTTTATAACGTGAAACTGAAAGGTCGTGAATCGACAAAAGAATGGAACATGACTGAGAAAATAGATTCTATACTTGAGAAATATTACTATTTGTACATTTATGACTTTTACGTTTATAATATTTTATCGAAAACGTCTTGAGACGTATTCCCAGGACGTCGTGAAACAATACTCAATTCAAGGTTTCCCGCTCTTCTGGCCTCTTTTTTCATTGGTCAGTCACAGACGCGGAGGAGAATATACCGGGACCGTGGTAGGAGTTTCCGGAACTGCGCAAATGGAAATAACCATTTACAGCTAACGGGAAATAAAGGCGTGGCGGAAATAAGAGATTTAGAAATATGGAAGTTTCTACTGTAGTTCGATTTTCCACCAAAAAGATGAATTTTCTACCAAGAAGATTACTTTTCGACCAAAAAAGACAAGTTTTCATCCGAATAGTGGATTTTTCAACTAATGACGATAAACTTTGAACCAAAAATTGCATAGTTAAACTTCCAGCTAAAAAATAATTGACTATAAGGTTAAGCGTTCAAAAGGTCGTACCCCACTCTCTTTATAAAAATACATATTTCGAGTAAATAAAAAGTCTTCTAGGTGCAAATTTACATGAGAAAGATTAATAGTTATGATTCTTTTAATTTTTAAAAACCTAATTAAGCAGCGAAAATATAAAAAAAAGTGCAGGCTCTGCTGACGCTGTCACTTGACAAGGTTGTATGGTTTACGTCGTAAATTATTTTTTTCTAAGTTGGACCCTTCAAGTATATCAGACCTTAGTGAAGTGATGCGTAATTTTCGGTTTCAAATATTACCAATAATCGAAGCGCGGCGTTATAAAGTATGAAATTTAATTTAAAAAATAACTTTTCAAAATGGTGTGGCTTACGACCTATGCTACTACATGAGCGAATTAATTTTTAACCGAAAAAAATGAATTTGCAACAAAATAGTCACATCCAGTAATATAAAGCTGCTTCTACAAATTTAAGAACATTGTTCTTTCATTTGATATTCGAATTGAAAAAAATTAAGTACAGTCTAGAAAAAATGCCCTGACATTCCCAGGTTTTTCTAGGTATATAAAAATTCCATGAACATTTATTTCTTGATTCTAGGTTTTCTAGATTTTCTAGGTGCACAGAAAAAACTGGGGGTCCGAAGCGTTACTGGCAATCGTACAAGCAGGGTAATAGTCAGCTGATTACTCTCAACTGAGGTAAACTTTCCGTGGTTACAGGCCTATAACGTAATGCCGCTAGCAGAGTCCGCCGGAGATATGTGCGATTCACCACGGAATGTTAACCTCAGTTTGGAGTACCTACCTCGCATGTACCCTAAGTTTTTTCTATGTGAGTATACAGCTCCTTAGACTTGAATCAGCATTTTTAAGTATTCTATTACGGTAATATATTATTATTAAATTACTCTTTTGCAGAATTCGCTATTTTCATTTTCTAATTCTAAATTTGCAACATGTATATCATTAAGCTATTTCCCTTTCGGCGAGCCTCTAGGGGTAAGCGTGACACTACCCGATTCGGGTAGTGTTTTTTAGGTGGATTTGTAGTAAATGGGCTCACCACACCCACGACCGCCAACAGCAACGCAGTAGTATCAGACGGTCACCCATCCAAGTACTAACCGCGCCCAACACTGCTTAACTTCAGTGATCTAACGGGAACTGGTGCTTCCAGTGTGGTATGGCATAATTCTAGTAATACCACAATGGCAATTTATGCTGATATTTACGCTGAAAAACAATATTTATAATAAAAAGTATAGAAAGTTCTCACAGGAAATTTCTGCGCAGAAGTTGGATGGATCGTTAAAGGGGTTAGCGAGTATGTTCCTTTATATCAAAGATCCCTATATTTCCTTTTAAAATATACCGTGAAAGCGGGTTTCCGCTTCGAATGGGCTAAATCGTCGATGGGGTCGTTTTCAAAATAACTCAATATTTGTTGTTTAACCATCAATTTATGGGAAATTTTCAAACGCTATACCTTATACATAAAGTAGTATCTATTTAAGGGTCGTTTCCAAAATGTTATGAAATTGGGACTATGACTTTTTTTAAATGAAACTTGAAACAAAGCAAGTGAATTTTTTTGCATTATTTCACATCTAACATAGAACGAAAATACGAATTCCAGAGTGCAAGAATAATCATAAGTGAATTCAAAATATATTTTTTTATGAAGAATTAACCAAACTAGTTTTAAAATGGCACTTTTTAGTTAATTTTACCACTGAAGTATTTTTACGAGATTATGTGATCAATCATATTTTAAGAAGCTAAATTAATAAAAATTTAATAATTAATTAATAAGTTTCAATAACTAGTTCTCTTTCTGACCCATCTTACCTTAAACCGAGTGAAACATTAAATACCGTAATTATTTTTTAAATATTGTAAGTGATTGTAACCAATTTTTAAAATACTGCAAAAATTATTTTACACATGAATAAATTTAATGATTTTTAATTTATTTTGATTCTTAGCATTCATTTTGAAAAATAGTAGCAACATAGTCTTATGTAATTTAAAAAATATTAAATCGAACCGTTACATATTTTTTAAATCTGGTATACAACATACATCTTCCATAAAATCGCGTGAAATCTTTGCAATCTTTTAAAACACCCTACACCCGGTGGGCAGGAAGCAACTTTAAATCACATGAAAATGACGACAAAAACGGAAAGCGGGAATGTGTTTTACTTGATAATCCTTCATATAAAAACAGGTAACCTCCATTGGTCCAGATCGTGATAGTCGCCATGTTGTATTAAATGATACGCTAATGAACGTAGGATAGCGGAAAACGATACGTTAAACTCGCAGAGCATGCGCAGTAACGTCACCACGTGACTGTATGGTTT
>CAKNWT010195601.1:0-20824 GCA_932066315.1 Andricus coriarius
GACACATACTATCTGGTTGTCCAATTCATGCGGGAACGACCTACATCTAGAGGCACAATGCGGCACTAAGAGTGCTTTATTACCATCTGTGTCACTCTTACGGCATCAGCCCAAATACTGCTCCGCTAAACGCTCCTAGGGAAATAGAATCAATTGTCGAGAATGAGAAGTGTCGGATACACTGGAATTTCATATTCTCGACAATTGTTTCTGTTGCGCACTCGAGGCCTGACATAGTCCTTCTTGACTTCGAGAAACGAACCATGTTCGTTATCGAATTTTCGGCACCAGCTGACAAAAACATCATAGCCAAGGAGAATGAAAAGAAATAGAGGTATAAAGAACTTATAAGGGAGTTGCGACAGCTATACCCGGACTATTCCGTTAAGCTAATCGTCTTGATCATCGGTGCTCTTGGAGGTGCCAAGGTTTCACTGGTTAATAGCCTGAAATGCATCCCTGCGTGTCAAGAAAATTCTAAGACACTTGCGGGAAAAATGCAGAAGGCGGTCGTCCTTGGGTCGCTCCGTGTCTTCAGGGTGCACGAGACTTTTGCCGCATCATCGTATTGAATTCGCCGCAGACTGTAACCACCTATCTCACAATCGTGAGACGCGGTTACGGCTGAAATTTTACCGCGATTTTGTTGGGAGCGGGTGCAATGTTTCAGATTAGCAGCTGCTCCCAGCGAAATCCTGCAGTTGTCCTTATGACCAACTTAATTATATATATGTGAGTGTGTGTGTGTTTTTCTATTCCATAATAAAAGATTCTTATTACTAAAGCCTTAAGTTCACAGCAATTTTTTTTAAATTCATCATACCGCTTTTGGCGAAAAGTGAACTGAAAATCGAAACACTTGAATAATAAAAAAATAAAAAATGTATTCCGAAAATGAACTAAAATAAAAAGGTTGAGGGATGAATTTAAATAAAAAACCTTTTCACTAGTTTCCAGGCCCTCCTTAATACAAAAATAAAAAATGCATCCCAGCAATAAAAGAGGGATGTCAGAGAGCGAAATGGAACTAAGCCGGGGGGGGGGGGCCTAAATGGCGAGGGACCAATTCGGTGAGCGGAGAAAAAATATTTTCGGTGAGTTCAGGGTGGCTGGAAAAGAGCGCTAGATTTTTAGAATGAAATTTTTTCTGCAGGAAGAATATCCCTAAAAAACTATTTTTTTGTAATATTAATTATAAAAATTAATACAATAACATATAATACAAATTAATAATATAATTAGTAGAAAAAAGATATTTAAAACAGAACCCTACCAAAAAATCGAAAATGCAGAATAGCCGCGATTTTAGTCAATTACCATTTTTAAATTGGAGCGCTCAAAATTGGGCAATCAGATTTGAGTCAAACAGGATTTAAATTGGATTTGATAATTTGGACAGTTTTAACATTTAAATTTCAGCGGTTTTAATTTATCAGCACTTAAATGTAAAAAATTTCAACTTTTAAAATAGATATTTTTGTCAATAATTGTAACTGCAGAAATTAACGATTTGAATTGAAACTCTTGAAATTAAACAATCTCCATCTGTTAGAGTTGAAAAATTATTACGGCTTTTCCTAGTTTGCAGCTTTATCGCGGATTCCCAAACACGCTTAAATTTTAATAGGTAATAGGTGTTTAGACAATTGAAAAATTTTATTTAATGGAACCTGAATTGAAAAATCCATAATATTTTTTTCTGACGTTAGTATTATCTTTCCAAGTCTGAAATATTCGAATTTCACTGATGAAGTAACGTGACATTTAATAATTTAATTAACAATATTTTTTCACTAATTCTAAGAAAAATTAGATACAATGTGTGACTAATTCATTTGGTACCGAAAATCGGTTAGTAAAATTTCACTAGAAAACAGCCATAGTTGACTGTAAACAGCACAATTAAATTGGTTCAAATGTCACTTTATGCCTAATTTTTCATGTACTGCAGGGTGCAAACGTAAAAATCGAAGCGAAAATGTTTGCATATATGAACATAATATATTTTCGTAGAGACCATTTTTCTGGGAAAAAATCCAATAACACATGACAGGGTACTTATATACGTGAAATATTCACAAATTTGTATTATCTGTAGTATAAAATATTCTTGAAATTTAAATAAAGTTTTCTATAATTCTGGAGAAATTGCTTCGTTCTTTTAATATTTTTCTAGCTGTACAGAAAACTTTGCCTCAAGGAATGCGAAAAATTGTTGGCCTCTGAAAAGTACAAGCTCACTCTGTAATGAATTATGGGCTTGCTTTCTTCTAATACGGAAAAGTTTCTCAAATTGGATTGTTGTTGTTGAAAGGCAATTTCAGAGAAGAAAAATACCAATATAATCAACCTAATATATAAGAATTATTGAATACATTAAATACTCAATTATTATTATATTATTTAATAATTATAATTAAATTAAATTTACTTTTATCAAAGGATTTTAATACCGCAATTTCCACATAAGAAGTAAATCAATTTTGATCCCTTTTCGCCATAAAATGAAAGAATTGGATTGATTAATTACATTACTAACTTCTTTAATTTATTTGGGAAATCGGAAAAGTTGTTGAATTCCCGAATGGATAACATTTGCTCCCTCTTTTAGAGGTTCAGATTAAATAGATTGGAGATTAAATGTATTAATTAATACAACTTTTTTCATTATATTAAGCCAATGAAATCCTATATCAAGCTTGTTAATATAAACCCATAATAATTATTGAACAGTGAGGTCTTATATTCATAAAGTATTTCATCCAGGCTTATATTCGTTTCAATGTGCCTATATATTTTTGTTCACTGAGTATCTGTAATATGTATTCTATTATTAAAAAACTCGTTGAGTTAATTTTCTTATATTATTAAAACAAACTCGACTAAAAATTTACCTAATTTAAACATGATATACGTCTGCCTTGATATCAAACGGAAAATTCGCATTTTAAATTTAACAACACGTTCTTTTCCTCTACATATCTCGAATGTAAAACATATTCAATATTCATGATTGTAAAACTTGCCCGAAAGTTGTTGCTAAAAATGAGGAATTAATATTGATCACAAAAATCAAACACTACTTTAAAAAATTTATGCCAACCGGATTAGCTTGAACTTAAGGAAGAAAAGAATTTTTCCGAAGAGTGTAATAAAGTTAAAATTTTATGAAAGTTTTTACGGGGTAGTACAAAATTTCTCTAGATTTTCAAACTTAATCAGTAATGTCAGAAAGTTTTATTGCATTTAATCATGAAGGTGAATGTCTAAAGTTTTGCTGTGCGACTTAAAGTTTTGAATAATCTAATTATAAACTTTTCTTCTGTGAATTAAGATGCAGAACTAGTGCGAAAGTACGACTGTAAACAAAGGAGACAACCTTCACGGTTTCAAATTTAATTTTATGCACGTTTTGATAAAAAAACGCAATTTCATAATTAATCTTTGTAGCCTATTAAAACTTGATCACGAATTGGCAGCCACACTTATTTCAATTTAAAGTAATAATTCATTCGCTAACAGAAAGTACTTACAAACATTTAAGTAGTTGCATTTTTTTCATTAATAATTAGTGACAATGAAGTAAAATTTTATTTATTATGTTAATTTATTTAAAAATTTTAACACCTAGAAAGTTTATAATTCAATTAACAACATTTCCTTTTTGCTTTTCGCAAATTCATTTGATTTTTGATACACTTATCATTTTAAGAGTATAAAAATAGGTGAAAGGGTGCTTTTATTTGTAAAATATTCAAAAATTTTAATTATTCTCTAATTATCTTGACATTACAGTAAAGTTCCCCATAATTCTAGAGAAAATGTTTTCTCTCTGGAGTACAAGCTCACTTTGTAATGAATTATGGGCTTCCTTTTAAGGACAAGTCTCTCGCATTGAATCGTTATTGTTGAGCGTTTATTTCAAACAAGAAGAATACCATTAAAATCAACTCAAGAAACAGAAAGGTTTCTAATTATTTCACCATTTAATGCCAATATTCATAAAATCCAACTTCATTTAATGTTAAATACTTTTGCATTATGCAATGATAAAATTAAAATTATTATTAATTTTACGATAGCTGAATATTAAACTTGTGACAAATTAACTTTTTCTTTCTTTTGTACAAAAACTTCAGTAATATAATAAATGGCGATTTATAAACCTATTTCTATAAGATTGTGAATAAATATTGAAGTTTCTGTCATTAAAAAAAAACGTGTCAAGAGGGGAAAAAACTTTAGGGCACGTTAACTCAGAATTTGTTCCGATATAAATACACAAACTCTGAACACAACAAACGAACATAAGAAGACAATTTTCGAAATGCTGAATCTATGTCTTTCCTGTTCATATTAACATCCTAGGAATACATTTTCTTGTTTCAAGACTTTTTCTTAAACTCAAAAAAGTCCTCTTTCTGACCACAGAAACAAAATATAGAAAAAAAGGTTGAATGTCTTATAGAATTTGTTGATTAAATTATGAATACCGATTTGATGTGACAGAAGCTTGGAACTGAAAAAATGTTCTTGACAACAAATGTAGAAAATTGATATTGTAAAGATGTGCTAAAGTGATGTTTTATAAAAATCGTTTCTTCGGATGAGCAATCTGAGCTGCTGCACTAATAAGATAGTTTTGAGAACTTAATTTATAGCGATTGACTCAATTTTGACACCAGTTTTTAATATATTTTCTGTCTCCTACGAACTTTAAATATTTTTTAAATTACCGAAGTGGCTATAGAGGTTTTCAAAATTCGTGGCAATAAAGCTCTCTAGAATTTAGTGATATCTCAAACGGTTTTAGAGATATTATAATCTTTTTCACTATTAAAACAGACACTACACATATATTATTAAAGAAGCTCATTACTTTAATATTATTAGCAATCTATCTAAAAAAGTGATGTAACGAATTGTCTCGAAAATCTAGCACTCATGGTTGTTGATAACCTGGTAATTCATTTAATTTGTGATCGTTATTGTGGCGAAATATTACCTTGTTCATGCAAATACAGATTTTAAATGATCTACTTTAAAAAAAGAATAAAACTTAATTTAATTTAATAAAGAAATTATTCATTGCTGTTAATTCTTTAATACCAAGGGGTTGAACATTAAAATTTGAAGCGTAAATTTGACAAAATTTTAAAAAGTGTAAGAAGATTTCTTTCGGTTTTGAAAAGATTAAAAAAGTTTCAACGTTTCGAAAGAACTTTGAAGTATTTCAGTGGGTTTCTAATTATGTCAACTGATCTTAACATAATATGACAAGAGATTTCTAGGAATTTCTAGGAATTGTAGACCAATTTAAGAGATTACAAAGAATGTTATAGGATTTCAAGAGATTAAAAATAACATTTCAAGCGGCTTCAAGTAATTTCTAAAGACTGTAAACAATTGTAAAATATTTAAAAGACTTTCACAGAATATCCATAAATTTTAGACGGTTCAAAAGGATTTCAAGCGATTTTGAGAGATTTAAAAATATCACCAAATTTTGAAAGATTTTAAAGAATTTTTAGGTATTGCAAAGTGTTTAAAAAGATTTTCGAAGTATTTCAAAATATTTCACGAGATTGCACATGATTTTTAATCTATTTCAACTAATTTTAGAAGACTTCAAGAGATTCAGAGAGATTTTAACGATTTCGCAAAAGTTTTCAATGAGTTTCACGATATTTCACGGGATATTACAAAAGTTATTTATGTTTCAAGTGGATTCAAAAAATTTCAATAGATTTCTAGAGACCCCAGAGTATTTTAAAAGATTTCAAGGATTGTCAAAGTATTTCAGAATATTTCAAGGTTTTTTACAAGATTTCAAGTTATTTCTAAAGATTTTTGGGGGTTTCGCGGGATTTCAAGTGGTTTCTAAACGTTTTGAAGACTTGCAGAAGATTTCAAGGACTTCCAAAAATTTCCAATTGACTAAGACGGATTTGAAAAAAATGTGCATCTTCTAAAAGAATTGGAAATTATTTTAAAGGCTTTTATGGAATTTCCGAGAAATTGCTAATATTTTATGAGCTTTCAGAAGATTTTGGGCAATTTTAAGAAATTTTGAAAGGTTTAAAAGATTTTAAGAGTGGTCAAACCCTCAGTTGTGAATAAGGCATAATTATTTAGAGGTAAAAAAATATTTATTTGTATTGATTTTATATGATTTTGCGACTAATTTAGCCCTTTACAATGCAATACAACTTCGTACTTAAAATATGGAATTAATCAATAATAGTGTTTTTGGCTAGTTTACATAAATTTACGAAAACGAAATATCCATTTCATAAAGTATGAAATTGTCTCAAATAAAAATACAATTCATGTTATTGTGTTTTGTCAATGAGTGAAGTAATCTGCTGGTATCGATAGACAGCGTATTTGCCTTGTGAACAAATTTAATCTACAGAAGAAGGCAGTTTCAAAAAACCGAAAAACGTCTTCACTCTTCAGATGTTATTGAAATCCGTAAAAACAGCTCGCGGAATTACATTATGGAAAACGCAGTCTGCAGCCCGTAATTCTATGCACTCAAATCAGCAAAGTAAACGGAGGCCCGGGGGGAAGGAAATCCGCAGCATCAGTTGGACTTGAACTTTCTTTTCACATAAGTAATACGCTCAAAGAAAATCTTACCCGCAAAGAGTATACTCAAAGCCAACAGGAAGCCCCTCATTTTTTAAAGTATCCTCTTCCCGGCCACCAAGTCTGCATCATCCTCGTCCTCTCTCCTTTCAGGGCACTCGAGAGGTCCTCGAAAATCTTCAGTTAAAATCACCCTCCACAATCCCTCATCACTCGACAGCTAATTAATTAATACCACCAAATACCATTTGTCACAAATTATCCAATTAGCTTCACCCTGAACGTTTCAATCACTCTGTGTAATCCCAATATTTTCACGTAATATCTTCCAATAAAATCCTATAATATATCCAATATAACATAACATCCAGTATAATATCCAATAGTGTAATCTTATCCAATGTAACAATTTCCAGAGAAATATTATAATGAACTATCTTCTATTTAAGTAAGCGAGTTTCCTAAAGGAGACGATATTCACTTTTCACCGCACTTGAAATACGTTTGTCACACCTCCGTCAACGATGTTATTACACGCATCACTACCCTCTTTGAAGTTCCACTTCCGAGAGAGGGAATCCCAAAGGAGCCCGACCGCCCCCTTGGAGAAGTAAATTTTCCATTTCCCTCATTCCCGGATATGTAATAATGGCACGCAAGAAACACAGCAGATGTCAGAGCGTGGGAGAAATATTTTTCAGCGGGGCTGGAAAATTTAGATGCGAGTTTATTTTTTCAAGTCAATTGTTTGCCCTTTAAGACCGGTAGATTACGCGAGGGTAGTGGACGGCAGGGTAAAATCCAAGGGGGGAGTATCGGAGTTTTGTTGCTCGGACGAGATTTCTGAGCGCACTGATGCGAAATTCCACAAAGTGTGAGTTCCCCGTCAACCGATATAGGTAATATCGGAAACAAGGAGTGAAAGCGGGAGAGGGACGCAAACGCAGACGCAGGCGCTTTAAGCCCGCCGGCTTTCTTGCCACCCCCACAGTACTGTAAGAGCCCAAACTTTTTTCTAGGAAATTTTGGGTTTCATTATAATTTCAGGTGCAGTTAAATTACTCCTGGATTTTCTGGATTTTGGTTTTAGTTTTGTCTAATTAGATGAGTGAGATTTAGAGATTAAATCGAAATTAGGTTTAGCTTCTGCCTGACTAAGGATTGGGTTTACTACCTGAATAGAGGGATTTCTTAAAGAGTGTTGAACAGAGCTGAAATTTAACGTTCTCAATCTCATTTAATGAAAGTAATTTTGTTGTTTAGAAGGTTCGTCTCCTCTCTAAATCTGGATTAGTTCAATCTAACTAACTGTCAATATTGAATTAATGAGCATTACTACTATATGAATTAGTAACAAACTAATAATTCATAGTAGAAAACTACTGGTAGATAATAAGACTAATTGTTAGTCAAACTCAAATTTGAATTAATTGTTAGTAACGCTTATCCACATTTTAGTTGAAAAAATGAGACAGATTAAATCGAAATAAGGTTAAGTGTCTGCCTGACTAGAGATTGCCTTTACTACTTGAATAAAGGGATTTCTGAGAAGAGTTGAAATTTAACGTTCTAAATCTCATTTGATGAAAGTAATTTTGTTGTTTCAAGGTTAGTCTACTCTTTTAGTTAGTGAGCATTTCTATTATGAGTTAGTAAAAAACTACTAATTCATAGTAGAAAACTACTGCTGCGATGTGTTTCAATTTAACGTTCTAAATCTGATTCAATAAAAGTATTGTTGTTGGCCGAAGACTAGCTTACTCCCTAAATCTAAATTAGTTTAATCTTAATAATTGCTAATAGTAAGAAATCGTTTATCTATTACTTTAGTAACCATTTCTACTATGAATTAGTAAAAAAAGTACGAATTCATAGTCAGGGTTGGTACGAAATCCCAATTTCGAAATTCGCTGACTTTCCCTGACTTCTCCCTCACCAATTTTTTATTTTTCCTCGCAATTATTTTTTCTTTCAGGTATAAAAATAATCTTACACCTAGGATAATGTTTATTAAACAAATAATTTGTTCCTTAATTTATTTTAAAGACTAATTTTATTATTTATTATTATACATTTATCATACTATAATTATTATATTATATTATATATATTTATTATTATTTATTACATATATTTTAAGGATTAATTTTCTACCAAAAAATGAGACATTCATTAAAATAGTTCCATTTTCAAAAAACTAGTTGAATCTTCGACCAAAACAGTTAAATTTTCAAACCAAACAGAGGAATTTTCAACAAAAAAGTTGAATTTTAAACCAAGAAAGATTTTTTAGTCAGTAAGGAAGAAAAACTTTATCCAAAATGATGACTTTTCTAGACAAAAAGGGCGAATTTTCTACACAACAGTTGAGTTATCAACCCGAAAATATGAATTTTTAACAATAAAAGTTAATTTCCAAGCATATTGTTAAATTTTAAAGTCTCAAAACGAATTTTCTACAAAAAAAGTTGAATTTTCAACACAATACTTTTTTTTCTACATAAATAATTTAATTTTTAGCTCAAATAGGAAAAAATTTAAACAAAATAAATTACTTTTCAACCAAAAAATTAATTATGAAGCAAAAATAAAACAATTACATTCACAGATTTAAAAAAATTAATTTCTAACTAGAAAAAAAGAATTTTCAAAAAAAATAGTCAAATTTTCAACCAAAGAAATTAATTTTTAACTTTTTAATTGAAAAGTGGAATTATCAATCAAAAAGATGAATTTTCTACCCAAAAAGACAGAATAGTTAAGTTTGCAGTTAAAAAATTAACTTCCAACCAAATAAAAGAAATTGGTAACAAACTAGTTCAATTTGCAACCAAATAGATTAATTTCTTACCAAGATGATTAAATTACTACCAAGAAAAGACCAAATTATACCAAATAATAAAAATTATAACCACAAAATGAATTCTCAACCAAAAAAAATATAACAGGTGCTGTCTGACTAAAGATTGCGTTTACTACTTGAATAGAGGGATTTCTTAAAAAGTTTTGAGAAGAGTTGAAATCTAACGTTCTAAATCTCATTTGATGAAAGTAATTTTGTTGTTGAAAGGATATAGTACTTTCTAAATCTGAATTAGTTAAATTATTCATAGTAAGAAGTCGTTTATCAATAGCGTTAGTAAGCATTTCTATTATGAATCCGTAAAAAACTAAGAATTAATAGTAGAAAACTACTGGTACTTAGTAAGACTAATTGCTAGTCAAACTCAATTTTTAACTATTTGTTAGTAAAATTGAACTAATTTTTAGTGGAAAAACGAATTAGGGATTACATTGAATCAAGGTTTAGTGGCTGCCTGCCTCAAGATGGAGCTTATTAGTTGAGAATTTAATGAAAGTAATTTTGTTGTGTGAAGGTTAGTTCACTCTCGATCTCCTAGTCTAAATTAATTGAATTTAACTAATTGTTCGTAGTGAAAAGTCGTTTAGCACTTTCTTTAGTTAGCATTTTTACTGTAAATTAGTAAAAAAAAAACTATCAATTCATAGCATTAGTATGTTTCTACTGTGTATAATTAGTTTTCTACTAATTCACTTGAATACGTAATTGCTAACTAAATTAATTGATAAATGACTTCTTACTATTTCGTTAGTAGAAAACTGCTAATTTAGCTTTAGGGAGTTTCTAAAATTATCTAATTGCCAGTCAAACTCAAATGTTTAGTAATTTTTAATAAAATTAACCTAATTTTTAGTAGAAAAAATTACAAAAACTTCAGTGAGAATAATGTCACTAATTCATTCGTCAAATAATATAACCTAAAAGAGAAATTTAACTGACGTCTAGTCACTTATGACTAATAAACAGTTAAATGAATAATCGAACCATTTTTTAACTAATTCAGATTAAGAGAGAATAGTAACATCAAGTAAAGTTAGAAACAGTTCTGATAGTAAATGTACCACTACATTTTTACTATATCAAAATAAATTAATTTCTAGTAAATGTAAGTACATAATTCTAATAATTGTTTAAATAATTTACATTAATATTCATTGGTCTTGCGTCAATCTGACGTTAAAATTTAATTAATGTTCAGACCAACTTATGATAGACCTTTGGCTTCAACAATAGGTCAAAATTCAGTACTGGTTAGTGAAAAAATACTGAATTTACAGTCAAACTTCATATTATAAGCCTTTTATTAAAATAAAAAAAATAGTTACACTGTGTAAACAAAGCAAGACATATTGTTGCAATTTCAATTTAAGAAATGGATTCCCTGTTCCTTTACAATTAGTGATAATTTTGATTGATTTTCAGTTGAAAATCACTAACTTCTGTTAATTTTCAGTAAAGAAAATTCTGTATTTCAAATATTATGTTTAAGAAACAGTGTGCCAACAAAAATAATTTATTTTCATTGAAACTAACACGGTATAAAATAAACTAACAATTATTATTTTTATTTGTAGTGGATGCAATAACAGATTAAATCATATTTGGAAGAAATATTTTGTTAATTTGAATATTTAGAACTTTAGGTACGTATGTATAATTGCATATTTCAAGTTTATTTAATGACTGCTTCTAAAAAATGAAATATTGTGAAATTATTTACATTTTTGACCGCGTAGGTATTTCAAATTTCAATGTTTTAATCAGAGATGAATATCAGTTTTGCCTAGGTGGAACCTTTTGCTCAAATCATGTCTATTCATAACGAGGCTCCAAGAATTTCAAGTTTCAAGGATTACTTAAATATGGAAGTTCCTAGTGAATAGTATCAAATCTGAATATAGCTAAGTTGAAGTAATGTTCACTTAGGGGAAACCAGTACGAGGTGGATACCGGTACGAACTGAATAACAGGAAAAAGTAACTGGGTTTTAATGCAAAAGTTATGCTGTTTTTTTATGAGTAACAATATTCAAAATAAGTTTTAAAATCAGTTTTTTGACCACTTACATGCTATTTTTGAAATAAAAAATTGGTTTTTGAAATTGCGGTGAAAATTTTTATTCCGCTGACCTATTATAATTTTCTAACGAATTAAACTTGTTTCAATATTTTTTCACTAGTTCCTTCGATTCGTCAAACTCTTGGCTTTAAAACTGCCTTATGATTAATTATTCGAATTTTCGCCGAAAATATATTTTACGTATTTTTATGAGAAGTGTCATTCGGTTCGAGGTGAATGAATTGTTGACAGGTTAGGCTTGGGGATCAAGGTAATTCTTCCAGGCTTAGGTTGCGAGCAGAAGCAAATAAATTCTACCAACCAAACAATATTTAAATAAATAAGGAAGTTAATGCATGTTAAATACGATACAGTTTATAACTCATACAATCATTTTCACAAGACATTGAAAAATAATCACTGTATAAGTAGTAAATTTTTGGATTATTGTTTCATAAATCTATGTATATAAACAATATCCTTCGACAACTGTTCGGAAAGGCTTCAAATGTGAATATTAATTTTGTAACGGAAGAGCACCATCTGGATAAAATTGCAACGTGCTAAAAAAGTATAAAATATAGGATAAATTGCTATTATAATTCATGTGATCTCCTTCGAAATGAATGTTCCAGCCTTAATTTGGTATGTAAGACTTTCCCAATTTGTTAATAATTTATCAATATTATGACTTTAAAAGGTTTTCTATCTACTTCGTACTGGTTTCTCCTACATTATTACTTCATCCTCAGTAAAGTTCCAGAGAAACATTTAATTGGACTCCTCTTTAATTAAATTTACCTTCTAATTCTAAAACGTTTTCACTGCCCTTTTTGGATTTCACTCACAGACGATTTTTCTTTGTGATAGGAAGCAGAGGATGAAAAATAAGTTCCGACAGAAATAATTAAATATTTACATTGGTTTAAAAAGGTATTTAGAATCAACCAAAATTTATAAAAATTAAATCAGCTTTTTTGCCTTTTAAAATTGATTGAACCACAATTGACGGATTTAAACAGATACGAACTCTCATTTATGATGACATTGAGAATATTATCGCTGTAAGTTTAATATAAAATAAATAAGGTTGAATCGAAATTATAATTGTGCTTTTATTCTGTGGTAAAAACCAAATTATAATTTAACGCGTATATTGAAATTTAATTAGGAATAGCAAATCTCTTTAGACCTTCAGTAATAGAATACCTTAATATATATCACTGCGTTTGCTCACTGGAACCTAATTATCAAAGGAATAGTGAAATCATGAATGAAACATAATTATTTTAATCATAATCTGATTATAACTAGGAGAGTGTGTTAACATTAATTGATAATGAAATTTGCGTGTATCAAATCAGTAATTAAAAGCCTTTCTCCGTATAACATTTGCGCATTCAAATGAAATGGAATAATGACGAAAATCAGAATTGAACCAACAATGTAGATAGATCCTATAAATTATTTTAAAACAATCGTATCTCATAATCTATTTAGGGAGCGTCCACATTAGGATGGTACAAACAAATTTTTTTCGAATTTTTATGGACACCCCCCAAATTTGTTCGAATCCGCCCAAAAATAAATCCATTTTTTTTGTTTTGAAAAAAAATTATATTTAGGGGTGCCGCAAGCCCCATGAAGTTTCACATGTATTTCCCATTAGAAAAAAAGACGTTTTTGTAAATCTTATTCAGAATCCTCAATAAAAACAATTTATTATTGTTTTTAGCAATTTTCTCATAGAATGGAGTTAGAAAGACGCGGTTTTTTCACAAATTTTCCATTTTTTGTCCAATTCTCAATTAGATGGAAGCGACAGTTCATCAATGTTAATAATAGTGATTGCTTAAACAATGTATTATAATTAGTAATAATATTATATTTAAATAATGCTAGAAAGATGCGGGCTCTTTTTGAATTTCTGTCTTTTTGTCCAATTTTCATTTGGAGTGAAGTAATAATAAATTCAAGTTAACAAAATCATTCTTTAAACAATTTATCATAATTATTAATAATATTATATTTGAATAATGCTAGAAAAATGCTGTTTTTTGGTTGAAATTTCTGGCTTTTTGTCCAATTTTTATTTGAAGTGAAGTAATAATGAATTCAAGTTAACAAAATAATTGTTAAAACAATTTATGATACCTAATAATAATATTATATTTCAATAATGCTAGAAAGATGCGGTTTTTTGAAATTTCTGGCTTTTTGTTTAATTTTCATTTGGAGTGAAGTAATAATGAATTCAAGTTAACAAAATAATTGTTTAAACAATTTATTATCATTGTTGATAATATTCTCTTTGCTTAATTGGTAGCATGTTGCGTTTTTTCTGAAATTTTCAACTGTTTGTCTGTTTTTTATCAGGCGTGACTTGATAATCAATTAGATTTAGCAACAATAATTGCTTAAACAAATTATTATTGTTTATGACTATCTTCATCTATATCGATTGTGCCGGATAGTTGGACTTTATCGGTAATTTTTACCTTTCTGTCCTTTTTTCACTTACTAAGGTAATGATTAATTAAAGTTACCCGAAAAGTTGTTTAAACAATTTAATTTTGCTTATAACTATCTTTTCTCAGATAAGTGCTAGAAAGTGGCGGTTTTTTCTAAAATCTTTGAGTTCAAATCGCCTTTTTATTTATGAACAAATAATAAGTCAACCACAATAAAAATGATTTTTCGACTGGTATTGTTGTTATAAGTTAATTATTTTTGCTCTTTTCCCAATGCTTAAAAAAATAATTTAAAGAAAAAAAGCTATTTTACACCAGAGGTAAAAACAAATAATAGAATAACAATAACAATTGCTGCATTTCTGACACCTCACTGAAGTCTCTCAGTAAATTATTCAAGGGAAAGTTGTATTCATATGATCCGTGTCGAAAATTTGAAGCGTATTTTAAATATCTGTTTTATTTCAGAATATATATTCACAGAAATGAAAGAGATTATTTAAAATACAGTTTTTTCTAATGTTTATTTATTAATCGTTAGTAACTAATTAGGCGGAGCAAAGTGAATGATTTGAGGAAAAACCGTCACTTTCTAGCACTTATCTAAGAAAAGATAGTTATAAACAACATTATATTATTTAAACAACTTTTTTGTTAACTTTAATTAATTATTACCTCACTAAGTGAAAAAAGAACAGGAAGGTACAAATGTCCGAAAACCCGCAACTTTCAGGCGCTATCGATATATATGAAGATAGTCATAAACAATAATAATTTGTTTAAACAATTATTTTTGCTAAATCTAATCAGTTATTAAGTCACCCCTAATAAAAAATAAACAAGCAGTTGAAAATTTCAGAAAAAACCGCAACATTCTGTCAACTAAGCAAAGAGAATATTATCAACACTGATAACAAATTGTTTAAACAATTATTTTGTTAACTTGAATTCATTATCACTTCACTCCAAACGAAAATTGGACAAAAAACCAGAAATTAAAATAAAACGCATCTTTCTAGCATTATTAAAATATAATATTATTAATAATTATAATAAATTGTTTAAACAATTATTTTATTAAGTTGAATTCATTATTACTTCACTCCAAATGAAAACTGGACAATAAACCAGAAATTCCAACAACAAAAAACCGCATCTTTCTAGCATTATTCAAATATAAAATTATTAATAATTATAATAAATTGTTTAAACAATCATTTTATTAACTTGAATTCATTATTACTTCACTCCAAATGAAAACTGGACAAAAAACCAGAAATTCCAACAACAAAAAACCGCATCTTTCTAGCATTATTCAAATATAAAATTATTAATAATTATAATAAATTGTTTAAACAATGATTTTGTTAACTTGAATTTATTATTACTTCACTACGAATGAAAATTGGACAAAAAGCCAGAAATTTAAAAAGTACAAAGTAATATTTTATGTATTAGAAACAATTCGCCTTAAAGAAACCGCGAAAAAATCATAATTAGCGCCAAAAACTCGCAAAACCCATTTTTTTACTTACGGGGTTTCTTTGGGACCCTATGAAACAGACTTATGGGGTTATATTTGAAAAGTGATATTTTATTCGTGTTCTACGGCTGATTGTAAAGAGAAATGTTAAGTTTCAACTCGATTGAGATAATATTGAAGATTCTGAATAAGATTTACAAAAACTTCTTCTTTTCTTATGGGAAATACATGTTAAAGAAATTTGGGGGGTGTCCCGATGAAAATTAAAAAAAAAAATTTCCAATGCACTTTTGGACCAACCCAGTCCACATATTACGTGATGTTATTTTCAGTGATTTTTGACTCTTCCGTGCCTCTTGTGACATTTATGTGAACCTCCCATCCCGACCCTTAAAATGTCAGGTTACTCTAAAGCTGACCCCCTCTTATTTTTAAATACGAAATATACATGAAATTTTACGTAACCATCAATAAAGCAATGAATAATGAGTTCAAACTATTTGATAATAAAGTCGGGGCTAAAAGTCAAGGCCCCTCGCTTCTTTTGCTTGTACCTCTCTCAAAAAAAATCTCTGCATTATTTAATAAAAGCGCCTAAAAGCCTAAAGTCTTCCGAATTTAACTATAAGATCACTTTTATCCTAAAAATTCTTATCAATAGTTAGAGAGGACCAGCCTCGAGATAGATCTGGTAGAGTGAAAATAACAGGTTCCTGTCATCTTTCTTATAGATTAACAATTAAAAGGCGTATAAAGACTAGAAAGAGTTGCACAAAATGCGAAAAACCTGTATGCGATCAATATTCGTCATAAATAGTATTATGTTCCGATTGCACTGAATAAATGTAAAATTCTTTATTTTCAACATGTAAACTACTACTAAATAATTGATTTTCAACTTGAAAATTATTGCAATTATTTATTTATTAAACTGCATTATTTAATTCTCATATTTATTAATAATAAAACTCATTTCGAAATAAAAAAAGTCACTTTTTATCTAGTGGGTACCTGGGTACCCGGTTGCCCCCTGGGGCTACTTTTTTTCAACAGCTAAATTTTCACACAACAAATTTTTTTCATGCATGTAACATAGTCAATAGCTTCAAAAAAGGCCAAATAGCGAGGATCCGGATCTCTGACCGTAAAACATTGTTTTCAAAAAATAATCGATAAAATTGTGACGCGGTGGGCACCCGGGTACCCGGTTGCCTGCCTACATAAGGGTTAAAGTAAGAAATATTCAAAATGATAAATCTTACGCAACAATGTTCATTCGTTACCAAGATAAATTATTTGTAAATGAATCGAAGTAAAAAGTAAATTATTGAATACTTCAGAATTTTGAAAACATTTTCGCATTAGAGAATTTTGAAAGAATATCTGTGAATTTTTTTAGATTTTCGTTAATGTCGACTACTTTCTGAGAACAGGTGAAAGTCAAAACTTGAAAAAGGAGGCGATAAAATGTTTGTAAATTTTGCGAAAGATGGCCCTGCAAAAGTATAGTTGAATAATAATTAATAAGCTTGAAAATCACTTTATTATTTCAGATATCACACTCTTTCCCATATTTCCCTCTTTTCCTATTTTTGTTAAGAAATATTATTTTTCTCCTTTTTTCAAGAAACTTCTTCTTTTTCTCATTTTGTTGCGTAAATGTGAACTCAATTAATATAATCCAATTATTCTCGGACCAAAGCTAATTTTTTGGTTGAAAATTCTACCGTTATATTGTGGGTTCGGAATTAATCTGCTATGCTAAAAAATTCGACTGTTTGGTTGAAAATCTTTTTCAATACAAAATTAAACTGTTTGGTTAAGACTTCATCTCTTTTAGTTGAAAATTTAAGTCATTGGCTGAAAATTCATGTATTTTATTGATAATTCGTCTTTTTTGGTAAAACAATTAATATTCTTAGTTAAGAATTAAGAAAATTAATCTGTTTTGGTGGAGGATTCAATTATTTTGTTGAAAATTCGTCTTTTTTGGTTGAGTTTAACTGTTTTTGATTTCAAATTAAAATATTTTCAGTTGGAATTTTAACAATTACATGTTTCGTTGGGAATTCATCTTTTTTGGCAGAAAAATCAGGTACTTCATTGAAAGTTGAACTACTTTGTAAAAAATTCATGTTTTTTTGGTTGCAGATTCATCGTTTTAGTTGAAAATTCAAGTATTTCATCGTAAATAAACTTTTTTGTTAAAAACTCACATTTTCAGTAGAAAATAGAATTAGTTCAATTAATTTAATTAATCTTTTGTGTTGAAAATTCATAATTTTGATTGACGATTCAACTATCTTTTTAAAAATTCATGTATTTTGTTGAAAATTCTCGACCTTTTGGTTTCAAAATGCATCGCTCTTTATTGAAAATTCATCTCTCTTGGCTGGAAATGAACTATTTTGTCGAAAATTCAACATTTCGGCTTGAAAATTCAACTCTCTTAGAAAAAACGCGTCCTTTTGGCTTGAAAATTCAACTATTTGGTAGAAAATGCAACTAATAAATTTGTTGGCGTCGATAGTATTGTTCTTTAATGTTTCGACAAGGATTTGAATTTTATTTTTTATCGTAGAAGTGTCACGAATTACATAAACCTTTACAGGCCCCCTCCTATGTGACACTTTGTGACGTTCGAGCAGACGTCCCCTCTGTTAGAATGTCACGTAATATGCCGACGATCCCATTATTTATACAAAATAAAAAAATATTTTTATTGATACGGCAATCTTTTTTAAAACAATTATAAGTTTAGACTAGTAAAAAAATATTTGCTAACCATATTTTGATGTAAACAACTCTTTCTAATCCAAGTCTAACTAAATTTACGCTCCATTCAATTCCTCAAGAAGAACAATATCCTCTGACGTTCCATCTTTTTTACTTAGGTAATAGATATGGTTTTCTGCTGTAGGGAAGGAAAACGAGTTTCTTCTATATCTCGATCTCTAATCCTTTTTATACTGTTTATTTATCCACCACAGTTAAAATAGTATTCACTTACAATAAATAAGAGCTTCTCTTGGAAGAGCCTCTTCAATTAAATTTAAAGTTAACTTTAACTATAAGAGATGCCTTTTTTCGTAGCTCTTTACATGAAAATTCAATTTAATCCATTAAAGAGAACAGTAAAATTTAATTTAATCAAATCAGTAACGTTTATCGGAAATTTCTGCCCTAAAAATCAAACTTTTATTCTTGAAGCCAAAATTCTGTCAAATTTTCATTTCCAACATTTTGTACATAAATAAAAAGGAGTAAAAAATAAGTTTTTAAAAGAGTTATATTTGTGCATCTTTAGATGCATTTTTGCCGAAAACATCCAAGTTTTATTCCTGAAAATAGTCCACTTATTGCAAACAAATTTACTCAAAAGCTTAACAATTTTGGGAATTGATACGATTTGGAAGATTTGAACTTTCCAATTTAAAACTGGTGTTTAATTACTCTAAATATTTAGAAGATTATACTTTTTCCAAATTGCGAGCTATTATTAATTATTGTCTTGTAAGGCTGATACATTTAAGTCCCGTAGCACTGCGGTTAAAACCTATTGTACTATGCCTTTTTATTTTCAAACCCCGGTGAAACAGAGGTGTATACACGGGTCACCCTCACTTCTAAAGTATCATTTAAGTACTTTAGCATGAGTACATATATACCGCCAGACAACTCCAATTCACTGAGTATGGCCTGTGAACATTTTTCGTTTACTAAGGTGGGCTTAGAATCACTGTATGAATTTAATCACAACCATTGATAACACGCCGCTGCATCCGACTTTATTAAAAATACTCGCATTTGCCTGCACATTGGGCCAGGGGAGAGGAAAACTGCAGAAAACCACCTTCCGATTTCAGCCGATTTTCCGACAGTCGAGTTTGAAGGCAGACATTCTACCCTAACCATCGAATGTACACAATCATCCTCAGCGTCAAACCTCCCGCTTGATATTTGTTAAGACGCAAATACACAACCCGGTCATACATCCCAGATGGTCACCCATTCGAGTACTATCCGCGCTCAAAATGGCTTGTCATCTGGACTCTTCCCTAGTCGAGATTCACCTCTGATATATAATAATATATATTATAATAATTATCTTTAAATATTATTTATTTTAATGAATTAATTATTATTAATTATATTATAATTATAATATATAATAGCAGCTAATTCCGTCGGTTAAAAACTTCGAGTTTAGAAAAAACGATTGGAAATCTACTAACACGCTAACTTGGGTGAAAAATTTATTTAAAAATTTGGTAAGTATAATAAACATTCGAGAATATTTTGTTAAGAAAATTGTACACGCAGTAACTGTAGCGATTCAAAAAATTATAAAAAATGTATAATATGAATATGTATATCTATAAAAAATCAGTTCTTAGACAAATCTTCTTGGAAATTTTAGGCATATTTAGATATTTAAATGTCTTATACATCTTATATTCTCACTATATACGACATACTCTCTCTACTTACTGTCTACTTAATAACACTCGACAGGGGAAATGCAAATGATCTGCCATACTTGCCTACAATTTCTACTTGTGCCGTCACGAGACTAGAAATCTCATATCAAAATTTATTGTTGGTAAAAAAAAATTGTCTGATATATTCATCTTGCTAATGACAATTTTTGGAAAATCCAAAGCGTATTATAACACTGAAATCGAAGAAAGTAACTAAGTTGATTTTCCTTTAATTCACTTAATTTATTGCGGAGAATTCTATAATATTCTGTTAAGTGCCACAGAACGCCATGCTTGTTTATTCTATTACAAATAGTCAAAATCAGTAGAAATAAGCTTGCTTCCATATAAGAAGCAGCCCAGACCTGATTTTTATACGAAGTCACCGTAACTTGATTCTTTGTACGGACCTACCCGAACTTGATTCCACAGATATCACAGCCCTGCATGCTTTCAAAACAGGGGAAATGTGGTGATTTTTCTCAAAAATAGGGGAATAATAGGAAAATAAACTCCTTTAAATAAAATTAATGTTTGATACCATATTAAATTCAATATAAAACACTTACTATTAGTCAGATTTCAAGCTAAAATATATTTCATTTTCAACAAAATAGTTGAATTTTCATACAAAAAATATTTGGTACCAAAAGAGATGGATTTTCAACCCAGAAGAACGAATTTTCAACAACAAAAATCTGGTTGCTCGCAAGATTGGGCGTGCGTAGGGCGAGCGACTGTTGGTTCTCGCGCCCCGCGCTCAGTCTTTGTATTTCCCCCACATTTTCGCACAGACCTTCTAAATTAAAGGTCAAATCATCGACAATTTTAATTTGGTGATTGTGAATTCTCTTTTTTAAAGCTCCTTCGGCTTTAA
>CAKNWT010195617.1:0-12071 GCA_932066315.1 Andricus coriarius
TATTTTGAGGTTTATCTTAAACGACTTAAACCTTGTACTAAAATTTGATCGAAATTTTTATAAATTTTTGCCCTCTATACGAAAGTCTTAGACTGTCAAGTAAAGTTTCAAAAACTTACTTTTTTCCGTGTACCAGGTAAAAGTCAACAATTTTGTATGTTGGAAAACTTCAAACTTGAAATATTAAAAATTAAGGCATCCCAAATGAAACAATTCAAAATTTAAAACTTAGAATATGTATCTACATATATAAAACAATTTCAAAAAGAAATGTGCAGCATTCAATTTAACTTTCAACTCAACTTTAATTTAGATGTTATTAAGCCTTCAAAATCGAATCAACTCAAATTCGAAGCCTTCAAAATTAGACAATTTTCAAAAGGAAAACATTTAAAATTAAACACTTTCAAAATAGAATGCATCAAAACTGAAGAATTTTGATTTTTAGATGGTGAAGATTCAAAATTGCGAATTATTATTTTTTTAATCATGTTACTGACTAAGTTTAAACTCGGAGCGTTCTAAAGTAAAGAATTTGGAATTTAAAACGCATTTCTTTACGCAATCTAAAATGGTTTCAACTACAGGCGCTTTTAATTTGAAATTAAACGATTTAAATTCAATAAAAAACCATTGTTAACATATTTAAATTTACAGTTATTAAACTTTGAACGTTTATAAATTTAACATTTTTCAATTAAAATTTTTTTGCTCAAGCACAAATAAACCCTGACAAGGTAAAAAGAAGAATTTTATCAATATTTTTTTTACGGGATTCAATTGAGTTCCCTACATTAATTAAAAATCTAAGAAGTAAAGTTATAAACTACTATTATTTTTTATCAAAAAATTTGTATGTACCCTTATTCGTACCAGAGCTTCAATTATTATTCAAGTTTGAAAACTTTCGATTGGAAATTGTCCTATGTTTAAATCTTTGACTTTGACATTATTTGACATTAAACTTTCAATTTAAAAATGTTAAAAAATGTAAATATTCCAATCGCTTAAGAATTAAAATTCTTTAATTTCGAGTAATTCTATCTTGATCTTTATCCTTGTGATCGTTTTCAATTTGGAATTGTGTAGATTTTTGAACTTTTTCATTTAAAATTGTTCAATATTGATACTGTTGAAAAATGTAGATATAGACGAGGAAAATTTGAAGAAAAAGTGACCAAAAGTAAAAAAGTCACTGATTGGCAGGCTAAAAATAAATATTTAATTTAATAATTTTGTACATATTTTGAAATTGGTGATTAGACATTTTGTTATCTCAACATCACAATAATTAACTGGAAGTTTTAAAATTGAACGATTCTTGAATTATAAGTATAGTAATCAAAACTGAATAACTTAAAATTCAAGAATGTACCCAATTGAACCTTCACAACCCAAAAGCTTTCAAAATTGAATAATTTCAAATTTGATGTACCACTTATGGATCACGATGTGTAATTATGGATCAAGGAAAAAAATTTTCATTAGCTGAATTTTACTTTATATCCTAAGAATATTCATTAAAAAATGTTCATAAAGTCTTATTACAAAAAAAAGCATAAATTTACACATAGAGAATAAACGTTGTTCTATAATCACCCCAACAGACAATATTTTAAATTGAAATCATAGAAATTTAACGAAGTTTAAAATCGAACTTTCAAAATCGCATAATAGTTTAATATTTAATGTGATATCAATTGCAATTTAAATCAATTCATCACTGTTTCTTAAAAATACATCAAAATATACAGACATAATATGTATAGTAAAAAATAAAATAAAAGACATTCAACAAGTATCAAAATAGGTAGGTCCTGCGTAGTTTGTAAATAAAAATTAATTACAGATTATTATACTTACAACCTGATTTATTAATAGATTAGTAAAAAAATCTTTTTATTTGCATGCAAAAAGGAAGCTTCCTTATCGACTTTGCGGGTTATATAATACCGATTGCTCCCATAATCTTAGTATAACTTTACAAACATTTATTTATTTCTACACATTATGACTTTTCGGTCTTTTCCATTTTGCTCCCTTCCCATAGCATTCCCTTACAAAAGTTAATTTAACAAATAGTTTATCGGTTAATTACCTTGTCCGGCTCCGGTAACAAGAATGCGTTTTCCTTCAAAAGTGATATTCATTTTTCTCGATAAGTCCTCGAAACGTTGTGAACTGGTCTGGTTGCTGGCAATTTTAACGTGTCAGCTCTACGGTGAAGGCAGAATTTACAGAAGAATAGTGGGGATGTGTCGAAAGATTTATCGAGTCCTATTATCACCATAATTCCATTATTGCGATACTTTCATAACAGTTCATCAATTGCATTAAAAATTTAACATTTTTACTTGAAGTATTAAAGTTCATAATATTAAAATAATATAGCTATTAGAACCAAAATATAAAATTTAAAAAAATAGCTTTTATTAAAAACATACAACTTATTTTCTACAATGGGCTTATAATCATTTTCATTCATGTGCTCATTTCATGGATTTATAATAAATAGAAAAATGCCTATGTAGCTAAAAATCCTCCATCGACTGGCAAGGCGATTCCATTTATCATGGAACTTCGTTCGCTTAGTAAAAACACAATAGAATCTACAACATCTTCGACCTCTGGAAGAAAAATAGTTTCTATATGTAGATGTGATTTTATTTTAAATTAATTTAAAGCGCAGTAAAAGTTGATAAAGTCACTTTTCAGAAAAAAAGAAGAAATATTTATAAATAAAATGAAGGGTGTCGCGGCAAAAGGACAAATTTTTCAGGAGAGAGAAAAACCCTTTTCAAAAATCGAATTCTCAATAGAAAAAAATGAGAAAGTACATACATGCGAGATTTGATGGAGCTCTAGAGATCTCAAAATTTTTCTTTTGAAAAAGTTGATATTTGTGTAGGTACAGATCGCCAAAAATTGAATGCTGTCAAAACCGTGCAAGTCCATGGAATTTTTGTTTTGTTTTTTTAGATCAAAATTAACATAAATCATATGTCTGAAACATTATAAACGCAATACGAGACAAATAGAAGGCAAAAAAGTGAACATTTAAATTAAGAAAATCGTTTCTTAGAAAAAAATGGATTTTACAACATTACAGTGTTATTTTTCTACTCCAAATTTCACTTACGAGATGGAAAATAATACAGGAAATACGTAAACAAGGGCTGAATACATTGAAGATGAATGCGCGAATTTGGATATATCCATTCGCCACAATGTCCGGTAGAATTTTGGAGAATTTTCAAGCCGCTAAAACGTGTTTTCAAAAAAATGGCACTTGCATGTTTATGCCGTGACACCCTTCAAATACATGTTAAAGTATAAATTTTTCTTTTTCACAATTAAGCAATGGATGGTATTTTTTATATACGTTAGGGTGATTGCCAAAAAGTCGATTATTTTAAATTATGAGATTTTCGAAAACAAATTTCCAAAAACAACCTAAAATATTTTTGTATGCAAATATAAAACTAAGAGATCAAGGAATGTATTGGTGACGGATATGAATTTTACACGTTGCAAAAGATCGCGTATCACGGCATACGATAAAAAAAGTCTTTTTTTAAATATATGCAGAGCAGACAAAAATATTTAAAAATATAAGAAACATGACTATTCACATGATTCATCTGATTTTTAATTCAGCGTTTCAAAACATTCTCTCATTTTTTAGTATGATCAATTAATATGGAGCGTTACCAGACATTTTATTCATTATTAACTGCGTTATTTGGAATCAACGTTGATAAATCGATTTTCAACTATACTATGATAACAAATTTTAGTCCAAATTATGAATAGTTTGAATAATTATTTTCGACTTTTATCTTAAAATAGCAATGCATCGTGACCAGACAAAAACTGGAGGGAAAGCCTTTTAAGTGATTTTTAAAATCCTCAACTCTAAAATATTGAACTCTACTCTGGATTTTTTGTTTTCAGCTCAACATAATAAGTGATGTCTGTGAATTTAATATACAGGGTGCCCACGCTGGGGCTTACCAAAAATTATGCAACCTGTCTCACACGACAATGCTAACCTTATGGCCGTGTATGGCGGGTTGCATACTTTTTGGTAAGCCCCTGCGTGGACACCCTGTATATATAAAATGGTTTTACAATTATTTAGCAATTTTACATTTTTAATTTGTAGTTTAAAACAGGTCCGTGACAATACATTTTGCACACTTTTTATTGTATAATTTTTAAACAAAGTCGTCTAAAATTTAAGGTATTATTCAAAGGAAAAATCGAAATTAACTGGGACTTAAAGCGGTTAACTTTTTGGCAATCACCCGTAAGGTTTTGATGAGATTTTAATATTTAATGCAGAATATTTTATAGTCATAAAAAATTTGATTCTGGTAATTGTTCCTAATTTTAAGGTTTTTAATTGTTATATTGAACTTCGAAAATACAGATATTTCAAAACGAATTATTTAGTTACTGTTAATGACACTAATGCTTACCAGCAAAACGTCCTAGAGGAATCTTATTGAGCATATTTTTAGCCTTTTCCGGATCTTTCCAAGCAAGTTTCCCCATTTCTGTTAAAACCACAGTTGGGTTGACAGAATTCACACGAATATTATGTGGACCAAGTTCAAGAGCCATTGTTCTGATAAACAAACAAAAAAACAATAAAATTAAGGCTAAATACGGGTAAGTTTAATACGAAATTCAAAATTTATCACTTTGATCAATAATATGACAGTGTTTACGTGTACAAATGAGTGTAAAAATCCGGCTATTTGTACCGAAATTTCTGTATAAATAGTCCCTTTCCAGGTCCCGCTAATCGTACAGAAAAAACCCGGCTATTCGTACCGAAATTTCGGTACTCGTAGCCACGGCTTAATAGTATTTCAAATATTTGAAACATCTGATGTGATACGTGTAAAAAAAACTAAAATCAAGAATTTAAGATATTGTACTTTCTTATCCGTTAATCAAACACTGAATCTTAAAATATCTATATGTTTGCTTTGAATTTGTTATCGCTTATAAGAATATTAATGAATATTTAAACAAAATTGAATTTTATATGAAAAGGTTCCAGTGATATTTATAAAAATCCCTATTTCAAATTGTATTATTACTATCCCCACAGCAATAATCTACCGCGGGATATCCCAGGGATAACCCCTTCGGACTAGTTTTTAAATTCTCGGTAATTTAAAATCGGGTAATATTACCGGTAACATACCGGTATGTTACCGAAGCTTCGAGAATTTATGAGAATATTAAATTATAATGCTTTTTTGTTATTTTTAAAAGTAATTATACAATTATTACGATGTTATAGTTAATTTTCGATCATTTGGTATATTTTTTAAACATTTGTTATCACAAGAAATATACCGAATTATCGAAAATTTACTATAACATCTTCAACATTTATTGACAGTGGTCGACAACCCTTTAACATCTAAAAAGTTCAGTAATTAGATAATGTTAGCACTTATAGAATAAATTATAAACAGCGACCATTTTAAAATATGGAAAACTTTGCAAGCAATAAAATAATAAATTTAGAGCATTTTCAGAAGACTCCGTATAACTGTCTTGCAATACTGCACAAACTTCAAAAAATAAAATGATTACATTTGAATAAATATAAACAATTAAAATAATAAAATCAAATAAGCAACAATTATTTATTTCAAAAACTGTTCACATGTGTAACATTCAGTAAAGTTTTTTATTTAAACAAAATAATGTGATATTTTTCAACTGAAGATAAGGTGTTCTTAGCGCGTGCCTCTATACGCTTTTAAAAAAACAGCTGAATACAATAATACCAGTTTCTATCTTTTTTCGAAATTCGTCTTTGTTGCACTGAATACAAAATATTGGAAAAAAATAATGGGAAAAGCAAATGAATAATGAAAGCAAAGTTGCCGTTGCCTGAAATGCGCTTCACGGAAGTTTGGAAAGAGAAAAAAATTAATTCTCATAAATTCTCGCCGAGAACGTACGTCGGGTAAGTTACTCGGTAACTCACCAATATTACCGTACGTTACCAGGGTAATTTACCCGACTCAAAACTATACTTCGGACATCCCTGGGACAAAGATTTTATAATATCTTTGCCTGGGACAACCTGAAAGATAAATGGTATCAAATGGTATATCCCAGTATTTGGTATTGCTTTGAGGGTAAACTGATTTAAAATTGATTTGTCTATGTAGATCTATTTAAAATAATATGATTCAGAAATTATTATCATATATCTTCATTTTTATTGCAAAAATAAGGTTCATTAACCTCTCCAGCTAACCTTGGACTGTTCGCAGATTTTCGTATTTCACAATAAAAAAAACTAAAAGCAGTTATGTGCACAGTTCCTGAGCATGATTTTTAATTGCCCTGTCATAATTTATCATTGAACAAGCTGATGCAATTGATTACAGTTAAAAAACATTGCACAATTTTGAAATATCAGTATATATTTGACCAGGTTAAATCAACATCTGGCAGTTAGAATGATGATTGACAATTTAAAACGATTAAAATTAAGTTCTCGTAAATTGGAGTGTTTGAGAATAATCTATTGAAAATTTGCTGAAGTCAACATTGAACAATTTTTTTTCAGAATGCCTAATTTGAAACAAGACTTTTCAATTGATTAATTTTAAATTAAAACTTTTAAAATTTAATATTTCCCGAGATATTTCCAAAATAAAAATGAAATTAAACAGGTAATTTTTAAATTTAAAGCCTTTAATAATGAGAAATTTTAATTATAAATTACTCGGGGATTATAATCAGCTTAACTTTAAGCTGAGGAGATTTCAAAATTAAATTTTTTTAGAATAATACAATATCTGAATAAAAAATTCTAGTGGAGACCACCCTACATATATAGATAATCGTTAATTTAAAGTACAAATACACCAAAATAATTATTTATAATTTTAATTTATCAACAAATATATAGTTCTAACTATTAATTAAGTTAAATTAATTACTTCACCAACATTCTTATTTTTTATTCATGATTATCTACTGTAGAATCATTATCTATTGTAAGATGGTCTCCCGTACATTTTAAATAAATTTTTCAATATTTAGATATTTATATTATACCTAAGTATAAATATATGGGTATAATGATGAGAGATAGGGCAGATTTTGAAAAAATGTAATTCTACTTTTAAGAATTGCGATCTTTTTAGGGATGGTATTTCCGAACAGAGAAAATATTGGTATTTTTGATAAAAATGTAACTATCACTTCTTAGCAAATGTTTAAAAATAAATTTTGTAATGGCTATAAAGCGATTAGAAAATAATTTATCATCAAAAATGTGTATACATTTTTTTATGAAGAACAACTATTTAAACAATGCTTTGTGATTGTTGAATGTAACTCACTTCATTCCAATACATGTCCTTTCGTGAGGCCCCTAAGAATTCATTAATTTCCAATTCAAAAGTTAAGTCGATTTTAAGTTTGTTCAAATTAAAAATGTACAACATTGCACAATTATTCATTAAATATTTATTTTGTGCAATTGTACATAAGGCCGAATAAGTCTAACGTCTTGGTATTATTGATTTTATATTCAAAAGTTGAAAATGTTGCGCTTTTCACTAAATAGAATGATATATACCAAATGCTGCAAATAGGGTACCACAGGAGTAACAACCAAATATAGTGTGAGTGATCATATCCTGCAGGGGAAACCAACCTGCAGTAGAAAATCATTAATAATGAAAATTGCAAATATACGTAAAATAATTAATTTACATTTATGAATTTCTACAGTGTCTTAACTATTAATTAAATTCAATTCATTATTGCCTCCTCATAGAGGGAGGTTTGTGATTACGTAAAATTTTCAAATATAATTTAGGTTGCCTTATCCATTATAGGGACAGTCCCCTATCATTATAATCTACATAAGAAAAGATTTTTAAGCAAAATTTGCAAACTACCTGGTCATCATTTGCACTGCTCCTTTGGAAGAACAATAAACAACATGATCTTTTAAAGCAGCTTCACTCGCCTGAGAAGACAAGTTCACAATACTTCCACCAATAATTTTCCGCTCTATCATATCCTTAGCAACAACTTGAGAAACATTCATCATTGCCTTGACATTTACTGCAAAAGTCTGATTAAAATCATCCTCAGTAGCATCAAAAAATGGGTTATTGTAAATAACTCCCGCACTATTAACCAATAAGTCAACCGGTAGAACACTTTTAACCGCTTTTTTAGTTTCGTCCCAATTTCGAAGATCCACACATACAGTTTCTATATTTGGATTTTCTTTTTTCAAAGTTTCAAGTTGACTCTGCATGTGAGATAATCCTATCACCGTTCCTTTAAAATGGGATAGTCTAATACTGACATCCCTTCCGATCCCTGCAAAAATGATAAAATATCACTTACATTCAGTGCGGTGCAGTGGAGGCCTGGCGGGACCTGGTGCCACCAAGGTAGTTTTTTCGAAGGCCTGGCGGCGCCAGGCCGGTTTCTTATCACATGAAAAATTATTCTACGCAGTATTAAGACTTTAATTAGAAGATAGTATGGATTTTATGTCAGCAATACGTTATAAAACTATATTTATCGCAATGGATCATAGATTATATTAGTGTTCGGAATTTCGCCTGCCTACAGTGACGCATGTTTGTGGAATTTTCCCAACTTGTAAATTGATTGTTGACCGAACTCATTTCAAATTGCGTTGATTAATGTATGCTCAAGTCACAGAATTATTTGCCACTCAAATATGTTGTTTTTCAAAGGGAATAAAACTTTCTGATTCTGATGCAATTTTTGTCCTCTTTCGAAATTCATTGAAAATTGAAAAAAGTTCAAAAGTCACAAAATGGCGACGGTTTTTCTGAAAATATTCAAAGTTTTTTGCCAAAACGAAACAAGATGCCAAAAAAAGTCAAGGAAATAAAATTATTTCTCAAAGAAGAACATAAATTATCAGTTTTAATAAATTTTACATGAATCTTTCTGCTTTGAAGTAGGCATTTTGGAAATAATCTCTCTCTCTCTCTCTCTCTCTCTCTCTCTCTATATATATATATATATAAATATATATATGTACTTTCCATTTTTTCTAACTTAATTATTTTTCCACAAAAACTTTGTTACATCTGTTAAATTAAGTCCTTTTTGGTTTTCCATCACAACATCAAATTGTATTGTTGACAAAAAATAAATCTGTAATTATTTTTTTAAATTTCCGCAAAAATCTCGAAAAGAAACAATTTTGTTCTCTTCACTTTTTTCATATCTTGTGTCATTTTGGCAAAAAATGTGAATTTTCGTTTTATAAACAAACAAAACGTCTTTCTTTTCGCCAAGGCGTTGGAAAAGGGCAGAATATCATTAAATATACTCTTGACATTCGGTCGAATCTAGAACAAAATCTAGAGAAATAAAACGATGGAATTTTGAATAAATTGACTTTGAATATTTTCAGAAAAACCGCCGCAATTTTGTCACTTTTGAACTTTTTAAACAAATTTTAACGGATTCCGAAATCGGACGAGAAATTCTATCAGAATCAAAAAGCAAAATATAATTACCTATATTATATTTTAAAAAGTCACACCGTTAACAAAAATTTGAACCATTTTTTGATAATCCGCATTTTCAATTTAAAACATTCAAGCACTCATAGCTTTGTAAAAAAAAAAAAAAAAGTTTTGGCAAATCGGTAAGGTAGGCATCGACCGTTTCGTCTATTTCCTTTTAAAAAACAACATGTTTGAGCAGGTCTTACAGTTTATAATATATTGAAGACAAGTGAGTGTCCAAGTCAGAGTCTCAGACACTTACAATCAGCAAACGTTGGCAAACTTTTAGTCTCCGACTAAGTCAGTAAGCAGGTTTTAAGTACTTTGGGTTTTGACCTATCGATAAATGTTAGAAATATGTAAAGAAACAAATTTTATTTTGCCAAAAAGCAAGGTTAAAGTTTAGCTGGGTGTCGAGAAATCATTATGACAACTGGGTAAAGCCCATTTTGTTTTTTTCTCCGTCTTATTAAGAGAAATGATGATGACGATTAAACTTGTGTTTTATGTTTCGTGTGATGATAGACGTTGATAGACGTAGGATAGGATGAAATAAAGAAGAGATTGAAAAAGATAGACGGGAATTTAGATTGACAGAGAGATAGAGAGATAGATCGAAAAAGATTGACGTAGATTATAGATAAAGGATAGGATGAGATAGAAAAGACGGTATTGAAAAAGATAGAAGTGAATTTAGATTGACAAAGAAAAAGAAAGGGATGCATTTTCTCTATCTCTTTCTATCATAAAGATTCAAAATATATTCAAAAAGATAGGATATCTATCTTTTATTCTGTTTACTTGAAGCAGGGAGGTTCAGTTTCTGGTGGATGATCATTTACTTGGTCAACGAGAAAACTCTAGCATCACATACATACTCCAACTTTTGTAACTTTAAATTGTGAGTCAATTGACTTACAATTTAAAGTTTCTATGAAAGTACCGACAGACCACAGTATTTTTTAGGACTACACTACTGCTTACACTTATTTTTTAATAGTTTTCTTAACTAATTTAAATTCAAGTTTATTACCTTGACATGCTCCAGTAACAAGGATACGTTTACCCTCAAAATTAATGTCCATATTTAGTTTTAAATCGCCAAAACCACTTTGTGAGCATTATTTTTTATAATTTTTATTCGAGATTCCAGATGCGTGGCAGACATACACTTTCTATGAATATTAAGTAAGAGAGTGGGAATATACATTCAATTTTCAAGGACACGCAATATTGATCAGAATCCGAGAATTGCAAAATATAGATCAGAAAATGCGGAATATTTTTTTCTGTGTCATTGACATAAAGAAAATTTCAGAAAGATATTATTAAAATGATGTTATATTCTAGTTAAAAAATAATTATAAAGACAATACGCATTTTCAAATTTATAAATTCAAATAACACAGAATACCAATTTTAAGCTAATAACAAAATAGTTACAAACTGTTGTTACCTAAGCTGTTCTAGGCATGTTACTTTATGTTCTGTTCAGTTACAGAAATGTTATTATGTACGCGTGTTTGCTCTGGGCTTTTTGTCTAAAACAAATGTTATTACTATATGATTATTAAAAAAGTCAATTTATTTAAAGATCCTTACATTTTCATATTACTAGTGCCAAAAAGAACGTTTAAATAATAGCTAACGCTTTGCGATTGCAATCATTGTTAAATAATAGGATTTATTTTCGATGACAGACGGAAAATTTTTAAACTAAAAAAATGTAATTAAAATAAGTTTTGAAAAAGAAATCCAAGGGTGGAGTATTATAAGGGAATTAAGGTTCAAGTTGGCACAAAAAGAGGGGCCTTCTTCTTTACGAATCCTATATACAGAAGGCACCTGATTTTCTCAGTGTTGCCAATACCTAAGATACCTTATAATTCTAACCCGAGGCCTAAAATCAATTTTTGAGAAATTTTTCAAATTTAAAGCATAAAATATCATTTATGTTACGCAAAGTATCAATTTTATTATTTAAAAATTGGAAAGAAAAACTAATTTTGAAATTCGAAAGAAACACAAATATTGGTTACAGAGTTTCAGCTCAAGCTTCCCGCGCTTCCCGTAGTTTCTTGTCTTCAGTGATCCCAACTTTGGCATGTTGAGCTACTGCGCTTGCCCGGCGCAGCGGCCCTCATTGGTCGCTGCTGGCGCGCGATTTAAACCGGGTATAATTAACAATTATTGAAACTGAAGTAGATTATTGTTATAAATCACACAATAATATCAGAAATGACGTAGTTTGTGATGCGAGGTTAGAAAAAAAACTAATGAGTATATTCTGTTAATAATAGCATATTTTCTTTCAATTCAAAAGATAAATTTATATTTCATTAACAAAGGTTTTTGAGGAAGAAAAATGTTTATTCAACAATTTAAAAATATTTATAATATTTTTGAAATATTATATATACAATATATATTTTAAACCTTAATATATTTATATAGCCTTTAAATGCATTTACGAACTTGAATATATTTTAGTTCTTATTTGAATACACACAT
>CAKNWT010195620.1:0-12582 GCA_932066315.1 Andricus coriarius
CCAAGGGACATTGTCCGCGGTCTTCCGGTCCGAATTTTGAATTACGACCTCCCTCAAATTTCTCCTGACCTCTCAATGTGGGTAACCAGGTCGTATAATTTTTCCTATTGCCCCAATATTTCATGCCCTTTTAACACTCACACAAACTTTCATTATTTAAAAACAAAAACAAAAATTGAAAAGGCAAAAAACGAGCTTTCGCAAATTTTCGAAATTTTTTTTTATTTAAAATTCATTGGAATCTTTATAAATACCTTGAATTATTGAAATTATTTTCAATTTATTCAAATCGATTGAAAATTCCCCGTAATATTTGCAAATACCCTGCAACATTGAAAATCCTCTCTATTTATTCAAATACATTAAAAATTCCTTGAAATGTTTAAAAACCCCTAAAATTGTTGAAATCCGTTGAAATCCATTGATCTTACTGAAATCTATTGAAAATTCTTTGGAATCTTCAAAAATACCCTAAAATCTTTCGAAATCTTTCAACTTATTGAAATCTATCAAAAATTCCTTAAAATATTAAAAAAACCCAAACATGTTTGAAATCCTTTGAAATCCTTTCAGTTTATTTAAATGCATTAAAATATTCATTGAAATCTTTATAAATACACTAAAATATTTCAAATTTATTCAAGTTATTAAAATCTATTTAAAATTCCTTGAAATATTTTAAAAATCCTAAAACCTTTGAAATCCTTTGAAATCCCTTCAGTTCATAGAAATCTATGGAACATTTTTTTAATATTTAAAAATACCCTAAAATATGGCAAATCCTTTTAATTTTTGGAAATCTATTGAAACTTCCTTGGAATCTTTAAAAATACCCTAAAAAATTGCAAATTTCTTCAAGTTATTAAAATCTGTTTAAAATTCCTTGAATATTAAAAAAATCCTTCTTAGGATTTTGAAATTACTTTTGAAATCCCTTCAGTTTATATAAATCTATTTAAAAATTCCTTGGAATCTTCAAAAGTACCCTAAAATCTTTCGAATCCCTTCAATTTATTTTAATCTATTGAACATTCCTTGGAATATTTAAAAATACCCTAAAGTATTGCAAATCCTTTCAATTGATTAAAATATACTAAAAATTCCTTGGAATCTTAAAAAACACCCTATAATATTGAAAACCCCCTCAAGTTATTAAAATCTATTAAAAATTCCTTGAAATATTTAAAAACTCCTAAAATTTTTGAAATCCTTTAAAATACCTTCAGTTTATTGAACTCTATTGAAAATTCCTGAAAATTTTTGAAATGGAAAAATTGTAAACAAAATATTACAAAGTCCTCTCAATTTACTTTAATTTATTGAACATTCTTTGGAATCTTCAAAAATACCCAAAAATCTTTCAAATTTTTTCAATTTATTAAAATTTAATAACAATTCCTTGGAATTTTCAAAAATACCCTTTATTATTGAAAATCGTCTCAATTTATTCAAATCTATTAAAAGTTCCTTGAAATATTAAAAAAACCTAAAATTTTTGAAATCCTTTGGAATCCCTTCAGTTTATTGAAATCTATTGAAAATTCTTTGGAATCTTCAAAAATACCCTAAAATCTTTCGAATCCTTTGAATTTATTAAAATCTATCAAAAATTCCTTGAAATATTTAAAAACCCCAAAAATCTTTGAAATCCTTTGAAATCTCTTCAGTTTATTTAAATGTATTAACAAATTCCTTGAAATCTTTATAAATACCCTAAAATATGGCAAATCCTTTCAATTTTTGGAAATCTATTGAAAGTTCCTTGGAATCTTAAAAAATACCCTCAAATCTTGCAAATCCCTTTCAGTTATTGAAATATTTTTAAAATTCCTTGAAATATTTAAAAACCCCTAAAATTTTTTAAATCCTTTGAAATTTCTTCAGTTTATTCAACTCTATTGAAAATTCCTGAATATTTTTGAAATGGAAAAATTTTAAACAAAATATTACACAGTCCTCTCAATTTACTTTAATCTATTGAAAATTCTTTGCAATCTTCAAAAATACCCAAAAATCTTTCAAATACTTCAAATTTTTTCCATTTATTAAAATCTACTAAAAACCCCTTGGGATTTTCAAAAATACCCTTTAATATGGAAAATCGTCTCAATTTATTCCAATCTATTCAAAATTCCTTGAAATATTTAAAAACCCTACAATTGTTGAAATCTTTTGAAATCCCTTCAGTTTATTGAAATATATTAAAAATTCTTTGTAACCTTTAAAAATACCCTAAAATCTTTCGAATCCTTTCAATTTATTGAAATCTATTAAAAATTTCTTGAAATATTTAGAAACACCAAAAATCTTTGACATTCTTTGAAATCCCTTAATTTTATTGAAATCTATTGAAAATTCCTGAGAATCTTAAAAAATACCCTAAAATTTTACGAACTCTTTCCACATATTAAAATATATTAAAAATTCCTCGAAATATTTAAGAATACCCTAAAATATTGCAAATCCTCTCTATTTATTTAAATCAATTAGAAATTCCTTGAAAAATTTAAAAACATCTAAAATCTTTGAAATCCTTCGGAATCCCTTCAGTTTTTTTAAATCTATTTAAAATTCCTTGGAATATTTATAAATACCCTGAAATATTTCAAATCCTTTGAAATCCTTTGAAGTATTTTGATATCCCGTGCAATGTTTAAAAGTTCCTTAAAATTCCTTGGAACTTCAAAAAGAACATAATTTTTTTTTAAAACCTTGCAAGTTATTGAAATATACTTAAAGTTTCTTGAAATATTTAAAAAAACGCAAAATGATTGAAACCCTTTGAAATTCCTTCAGTTTATTAAAATCTGTTGTAAATTCCATACAATCTTTAAGAATACCCTAAAGCATTACAAATCCCTTTAATTTATTGAAATCTATGAAAAATTGCTTGGAATCTTTAAAAATACCCTAAATTTTGTGAAAATCTTTTCAATTTATTGAAATCGATTGAAAATTCCTTGAAATCGTTTAAAATACACTAAATTATTTCTAATCCTTTGAAATATTTGGAAATTTCTTGAAGTTTCATACAGCTTTTAAAAATGCCTTGGAATTTTCCCAAATTCTCCTCAAATTTATTGAAATTACTTCACGTTATTAAAATCTATTCAAAATTATTTGGAATCTTTAAAAATACCCGAAAATAATGCAAACCCTTTCAGTTTATTGAAATCTGCTGAAAATTCCTTGGCATCTTTTAAAATACCCTAACATATTTTAAATCTTATGAAATCACTGAAAATTATTAAAAGTCCTTAAAAATTATTTGTGACCTTTACAAATATCCTAAAAGATTAAAAAAATCCTTAAATTTTTTGAAATATTTTTTAAATTGCTTGAAGTCTTTCGAAAATACCTTCAGTTTATAAAAATCTATTTAAACTTCATAGAAATATTATAAAAAAACCCTACAATCCTTTAATTCCTTCAAAATCCCTTCAGTGCATTGAAATCTATTGAAAATTTCTTGAAATCTTTAAAAATACTCTAAAACATTGCATATCCTTTCAATTGATTGAAATCTATTGAAAATTCTTGGGAATCTTTTAAAATACCCGAAAATATTGCAAATCCTCTGAAATATTTTGAGATGCCTTGATGCTTGGATTCTTTAAAAATACTTTAAAATATTGCAAATCCTTTCAATTGATTGAAATCGATTGAAAATTTTTGGGAATCTTTTAAAATACCCGAAAATATTTCAAATCCTCTAAAATATTTTGAAATAACTTGAAATTCTTAAATGTTCAAAAAAATTCCTTGAAATATTTAAAAATACCCTAAAATTTTTCAAATGCTTTAAAATCTTATGAAATCTCATGAAACTTTTAAAAGTTCCTTGAAAAACCTTCAAAAATATCCTAATTTATTTTAAAATCACTTTCAGTTATTGAAATCTATTTAAATTGATCTATTTAAATTTGAAATCTTTAAGAAAAACTTGAAATCTTTAAAATTCCTCAGTTTATTAAAAACTATTTAAAAATTCTTTGGAATCTTTAAAAGTACCCTAAAATACCTCAAATCTTTTGGAATCTTTTGAAATCCCTGAGAATTTTTAAAAGTTCTTAAAAATTCTTAAAAATATTGTATATCCTTTCAATTTATTAAGATCCTTCGAAATTTTTGAAAACGCATAAAATTTCTTGGAACATTTTTAAACCCCCTAAATTTTTTAAATTTCTTTGAAATCCGTTCAGTTTATTGAAATTCATTAAAAATTTCTTGCAATTTATAAAAATACCTTAAAATATTACAAACTCTTTCAATTGAAAATTCCTTGGAATCTTTTTAAATACCCTACTGGATTACAAATACTTTTATTGTATTGAAAATTCCTTGGAATCTTTTCAAATACCCTAAAATAATGCAAATACTTTCAATTTCTTTAAATCCATTAAAGATTCCTTGTAATCTTGTTAAATACCCCAAAATAATACAAATACTTTTAATTTATTGAAGATTCCTTGTAATCTTGTTCAATACCCTAAAATATTACAAATACTTTTAATTTATGGAAAATTTGTTGGAATCTTTTTAAATACCCTAAACTATTACAAATACTTTTAATTTATTAAGATGGATTAAACATTTTTGGGAATCTTTTTAAATACCCTAAAATATTACAAATACTTTTAATTTATTGAAATCCATTGAAAATCCATTGGAATCTTTTTAGAAAGAACCCAAAATATTTGAAAATCTTTAAATCTTTTGAAAAACCTTGAAAATTTTAAAAGTACGTAAAACTACATTAAAACTTTTAAAAATACCCTAAAATTTCTTAAATCTCTCTAATTGATTGAAATCTATTGAAGATTCCTGGTAATCTTGTTAAATACACTAAAATATTACAAATACTTTTAATTTATTAAAAATTCTTTGGAATCTTTTTAAATACCCTAAACTATTGCAAATGCTTTTAATTTATTAAAATCGATTAAAAATTCTTGGGAATCTTTATAATACCCTAAAATATTACAAATACTTTTAATTTATTAAAAATTCTTTGGAATCTTTTTAAATACGCTAAACGCCTAAACTATTTCAAATACTTTTAATTTATCAAAATCGATTAAAAATTCTTGGGAATCTTTTTAAATACCCTAAAATATTACAAGTGCTTCTAATTTATTGAAATCCATTGAAAATTCATTGGAATTTTTTTAAAAAGAACCCAAAATATTTGAAAATCTTTAAATGTTTTGAAAAACCTTGAAATTTTTTAAAGTACGTAAAAATACATTAAAACTTTAAAAAATACCCTAAAATTTCTTAAATCTCTCTAATTTATTGAAATCTATTGAAGATATGTTAAATACCCTAAAATATTACAAATACTTTTAATTTATTAAAAATTCTTTGGAATCTTTTTAAATACCCTAAACTGTTGCAAATACTTTTAATTTATTGAAATCGATTAAAAATTCTTGGGAATCTTTATAATACCCTAAAATATTACAAATACTTTTAATTTATTAAAAATTCTTTGGAATCTTTTTAAATACCCTAAACGCCTAAACTATTTCAAATATTTTTAATTTATTAAAATCGATTGAAAATTCTTAAGAATCTTTTTAAATACCCTAAAATATTACAAATACTTTTAATTTATTGAAATCCATTGAAAATTCATTGGAATCTTTTTAAAAAGCACCCAAAATATTTGAAAGTCTTTAAATCTTTTGAAAACCCTTGAAAATTTTTAAAGTACGTAAAAATACATTAAAACTTTAAAAAATACCCCAAAAATTTTTTAAATCTCTCTAATTTATTGAAATCTATTGAAGATTCCTTGTAATCTTGTTAAATACCCTAAAATATTACAAATACTTTTAACTTATTAAAAATTCTTTGGAATCTTTTTAAATACGCTAAACGCCTAAACTATTTCAAATACTTTTAATTTATCAAAATCGATTAAAAATTCTTGGGAATGTTTTTAAATACCCTAAAATATTACAAATACTTCTAATTTATTGAAATCCATTGAAAATTCATTGGAATTTTTTTAAAAAGAACCCAAAATATTTGAAAATCTTTAAATGTTTTGAAAAACCTTGAAATTTTTTATAGTACGTAAAAATACATTAAAACTTTAAAAAATACCCTAAAATTGATTAAATCTCTCTAATTTATTGAAATCTATTGAAGATTCCTTGTAATCTTGTTAAATATCCTAAAATATTACAAATAGTTTTAATTTATTGAAAATTCTGTGGAATCTTTTTAAATACCCTAAACTATTACAAATACTTTTAATTTATTAAAATCGATTAAAAATTCTTGGGAATCTTTATGTATATCATTAAGCTATTTCCCTTTCGGCGAGCCTCTAGGGGTAAGTGTGACACTACCCGATTCGGATAGTGTTTTTTAGGTGGATTTGTAAGTAAATGGGCTCACCACACCCACGACCGCCAACAGCAACGCAGTAGTATCAGACGGTCACCCATCCAAATACTAACCGCGCCCAACACTGCTTAACTTCAGTGATCTAACGGGAACTGGTGCTTCCAGCGTGGTATGGCCGTTGGCCGTTGGCCGTTTATAATACCCTTAAATATTGCAAATACTTTTAATTTATTAAAAATTCTTTGGAATCTTTTTAAATACGCTAAACGCCTAAACTATTTCAAATACTTTTAATTTATCAAAATCGATTAAAAATTCTTGGGAATCTTTTTAAATACCCGAAAATATTACAAATACTTTTAATTTATTGAAATCCATTGAAAATTCTTTGGAATCTTTTAAAAAAGAACCCAAAATATTTGAAAATCTTTAAATCATTTGAAAACCCTTGCAAATTTTTAAAGTACGTAAAAATACATTAAAACTTTGAAAAATACCATAAAATTGATTAAATCTCTCTAATTTATTGAAATTTATTGAAGATTCCTTGTAATCTTGTTAAATACCCTAAAATATCACAAATACTTTTAATTTATTAAAAATACTTTGGAATCTTTTTAAATACCCTAAACTATTACAAATACTTTTAATTCATTAAACTCTATTGGAAATTCCTTGGAATCTTTCTAAATACCCTAAAATATTACAAATACTTTAAGGTTATTGAAATCCATTAAAAATTCATTGGAATCTTCTTAAAAAGACCCTACAATACTTTAAATCATTTTAAATCTTTTGAAATGCCTTGAAATTTTTAAAAGTACGTAAAAATTTATTGAAACTTTTAAAAATACCCTAAAATTTGTCTACACCTCTTTAAGTTATTAAAATCTACTAAAAATTTCTTTAAATCCTTAAAAATACCCTTAAATATTGCAAATACTTTTAATTTATTGAAATCGATTGAAAATTAATTTCTTGGAATCCTTAAAAGTACCCTAAAATATTGCAAATATTTTTAATTCATCAAAATCTATTGAAAATTAATTCTTTGAAATCTTTAAAAAAAACCTTAAGATATTGCAAACTCTTTCAATTTATCGAAATCTGTTGAAAATTCCTTGGAATATTTTTAAATGCCCTAAAATATTGCAAATACTTTTAATTTATTCAAATCTATTGAAAATTCCTTGGAATCTTTTAAAATGCCATAAAATATTGCACGTACTTATAACTTTTTGAAATCTATTGCAAATTTCTTGGAATCCTTAAAAATACCCTAAAATATTGCAAATACTTTTAATTGATTGAAATCAATGGAAAATTCATTGGAATCTTTAAAAAAATCCCAAATATTTTGAATCCTTTTAAATCTTTTGAAATACCTTGAGATTTTTAAAAGCACGTAAAAATTCCTTGAAACTTTTAAAAATATCCTAAAAATTTTTTTAATTTCTTCAAATTATTGAAATCCATTTAAAATTCCTTGGAATCCTTAAAAATACCCTAAAATATTTCAAATACTTTTAATTTATTCAAATCTATTGAAAATTCCTTGGAATCTTTTAAAATACCATCAAATATTGCACATTCTTTTAGCTTATAGAAATCTATTGAAAATTCCATGGAATCCTTAAAAATACACTGAAATATTGCAATCACTTTTAATTTATTTAAATCCATTGAATATTCTTTAGAATCTTTAACAAAAAAATCAAAATATTTTGAATCCTTTTAAATCTTTTGAAATACCTTACAATTTTTAAAAGCACGTAAAAATTCCTTGAAACTAAAAAATATCCTAAAATTTGGTTAATTTCTTCAAATTATTAAAATTTATTTAAAATTCCTTGGAATCCTTTAAAATATACCCTAAAATATTCCAAACTCTTTCAATTTATTGCAAATTCCTTAGAATCTTCTGAAATACCCTAAAATATTTCAAATCATTTGAAATCTTTTAAAATACCTTTACATTTTGAAAAGCAGATAAAAATTCCTCTCTAAGTTATTGAAAACTATCAAAAATTCCTTGGAATTCTTCAAAATACGCTAAAATATTGCAAATACTTTTAATTTATTCAAATCTATTGAAAATTCCTTGGAATCCTTAAAAATACCCTAAAATATTGCAAATATTTTTAATTGATTGAAATCCATGAAAATTTCATTGGAATCTTAAAAAAAACCTAAATATTTTGAATCCTTTTAAATCTTTTTAAATACCTTGAAATTTTTAAAAGCACGTAAAAATTCCTTGAAACTTTTAAAAATATCCTAAACTTTTTTTTGATTTCTTCAAATTATTGAAATCAATTTAAAATTCCTTGGAATACTTCAAAATATACCCTAAAATATTGCAAACTCTTTCAATTTATTGGAATCTATTGAAAATTCCTTGGAATCTTTTAAAATACCATCAAATATTGCACATACTTTTAGCTTATTGAAATCTATTAAAAATTCCTTGGAATTCTTCAAAATACCCTAAAATATTTCAAATCTATTGAAAATTTCTTGGAATCTTTTAAAATACCATCAAATATTGCACATACTTTTAGCTGATTGAAATCTATTGAAAATTCCTTGGAATCCTTAAAAATACCCTAAAATATGGCAATTACTTTTAAGTTATTTAATTCTATTGTATATTCTTTAGAATCCTTAACAAAAAAACCAAAATATTTTGAATCCTTTTAAATCTTTTAAAATACCTTGAAATTTTTAAAAGCACGTAAAAATTCCTTGAAACTAAAAAATATCCTAAAATTTTGTTAATTTCTTCAAATTTTTAAAATCTATTTAAAATTCCTTGGAATCCTTTAAAATATACCCTAAAATATTCCAAACTCTTTCAAGTTATTGCAAATTCCTTGGAATCTTCTGAAATACCCTAAAATATTTCAAATCATTTGAAATCTTTTAAAATACCTTTACATTTTGAAAAGCAGATAAAAATTCCTTATATTCCTTAAAAATACCCTAAACTATTGCAAATACTTTCAATTTATTGAAATCTATTTAAAATTCATTGGAATCTTTTTAAAAAGACCCCAAAATATTTTAAATCCATTTAAATCTTTTGAAATACCTCGAAATTTTAAAAAGTACGTAAAAATGTATTGAAACTTTTAAAGATACCTTAAAATTTTTTCAAACCTCTCTAAGTTATTGAAAACTATTTAAAATTCCTTGGAATTCTTCAAAATACGCTAAAATATTGCAAACTCTTTCAATTTATCGAAATCTGATGAAAATTCCTTGGAATATTTTTAAATGCCCTAAAATATTGCAAATACTTTTAATTTATTCAAATCTATTGAAAATTCCTTGGAATCTTTTAAAATGCCATAAAATATTGCACGTACTTATAACTTTTTGAAATCTATTGAAAATTTCTTGGAATCCTTAAAAATATCCTAAAATATTGCAAATACTTTTAATTGATTGAGATCCATGGAAAATTCATTGGAATCTTTAAAAAAAAATCCCAAATATTTTGAATCCTTTTAAATCTTTTGAAATACCTTGAAATTTTTAAAAGCACGTAAAAATTCCTTGAAGCTTTTAAAAATATACCAACAATTTTTGTAATTTCTTCAAATTATTGAAATCTATTTAAAATTCCTTGGAATACTTCAAAATATACCCTAAAATATTGAAAAGTCTTTCAATTTATTGGGATCTATTGAAAAATCCTTGGAATCTTTTTAAATACCCTAAAATATTGCAAATATTTTTGATTTATTGAAATCTATTTAAAATTCCTTGAAATCTTCTAAAATACCCTAAAGTATTTCAAATCATTTGAATTCTTTTAAAATGCCTTTAAATTTTTAAAAGCACTTAAAAATTCCTTGAAACTTTTTAAAATACCCTAAGATTTTGTTAAATCTCTCCAAGTTATTGAAATCTATTGAAAATTCCTTATATTCCTTAGAAATACCCTAAAATATTGCAAATACTTTTAATTTATTGAAATCTATTTAAAATTCATTGGAATCTTTTTAAAAAGACCCCAAAATATTTTTAATTGTTTTAAATCTTATAAAATACCTTGAAATTTTTGAAAGCACGGTATACTTCCTTGAAACTTTAAAAACACCCTAACATTTTTTGAAATCTCTCAAAGTTATTGAAATCTATTAAAAAGTCCTGGAAATCCTTAAATATACCTTAAAATATTTCAAACTATTTCAATTTATTGAAATCTATTGAAAATTCCATAATATTTTTTTTTAAAAAAGACCTTAAAATATTTCAAATCTTTTGAAATTTCTTAAAGCATTGTCCTTTTTCAAAACTTTACCTTATCTAAAATTGCTTCATCATTTATTTATTGTCATATATATTGATTTATTTATTTCTCACTTGTACGTCCTTTTTGGACATTTACATATAATAGAAACCCGGATACAAAAGATACTTAAAAAATAATATATTTTTCGTCATATATAATATATTATTATTTATCATGTGTTTATATTATTTATATCATTATTAGTTGGGTGTATTTACTGCTAGTTTAAAATATATTTCAAAATATTGAATATAAAATAAAAACCAACCTAGAATCGATCAATGAAAGAGCAATCTTCAAGTTTTCAAAAAATTGTAAACACAAAGAATAAAATAAAAATTTATAAACGAAAAGTTATAAAGGATTAGAAATATTTAAAAAATGTATTCTTGTAAAATAAAGGTAGGAAAATTCAAAAAAGGAAACTTTTATTTAATTATGCTTACATTAGTTGGTATTTTCTACCAATCAATGTTTTTTCTAACCTCTTTGTAAAATCATTTTTTTAAATAAATTTATTTATTTTTCAATTATCAAGGTATCAACTTCTGAATTTGATAAAGGGACAGTGATAAGATTAGAAAGAGAAAGACGACTAACAAGAAGAGGTCAAGAATATAATAAAATTTTTTTTTAATTCTTAAAAATTAATTTTAATTCTTAAAAATAAAATTTAAAAATTGTCGAATTTTTTAAGGATTAAGGATTTTCCGAAATTATGAACGTCTTCGTAAGAATAGGAAGAGCTACACTTTGAACCAAATGAGTCGGAAGCCAAGCAGAAAAAATTTGGTTTGATTTTTTTAAATTTCGGTCAATAAAAATATTTGCAATATTAATGAATTTTTTGTTATTGCAATCATTTATTTTTACCAGGGGACATTTTCTTGGCAGAAAAATGAAATTGGAAATTTCCCTGAAGAAATGCGGAAGGAGGAAGAGGATGTAAAAAAAGAAACAAAAAGTGAGAATATTTTACTAATTCTGATTTTATTTACACAAAAAAAAAAATTAATTATTGCACGCAGATTATCCATTAACCGAATTGTCAATTTTGAGGAGGGATCTTCAAATAAAAAGAGACAAAGCTTGGAAACGATATGTCAATAATTTTAGAAAAAAGAAATTAATAGCCTCTTTGAACTTTTTAAAAGTATTTATGAATTTTCAATAAATTATTAATAAATCATATTAATTCCTATAAAAAGGTTAAAAAATTATTTATTTTTTCGATTAGGTTCAAACAACAAAGAGAAAAAATCAGAGATCTTGTCAATTTATTCAGAAGTAGGTGTTTAAAAAAAATGTATATCATTAATTTAATTATAAATTGTAAAATTAGATTTTAACATTTTTTAGAAGGAAAATGGATTTATATGAAAAAAATAAATTCCTTGGAAGAAAAGAGGTAAGAATTTTCAAATAGAGAGTAAACAAAATTAAAATATTTTTTTTTAATTTCTAAACTTTTCTAAATTTTTGAGTCTTTTTAAGTTTTTTCGAGAGGATAAAGAGAAAATGGAAAAACGAAATAAACAAGATTCAAAGGACGAAAATTTTGGCAATGAAAAGTGGCTTAATTTGATGAAAACTCTTGAAGAAGACTCAGAAGAATCTACAGTCGTAAAAAAATTCAAAATTTACAAGTTTTTTTAAATGATGAATTTTTTTCTGAGTTGATATAAAATAATAATTAAATTTATTTTTATTTTAAAAATAATTTTAATTTTCAGGAAGACCCACTCATAACGGAAATGATGCAGAATGAAAATGACTTAAATAAAAATGATATAAAAGAGGAAAAAGGAAAAGATAAAAATAAAGGAAAATTGAGAAAATCGATAAAATCTAATAAAATAGAAAAAGTTGAAGAGGCAGAAACCAATTTTCCAACTTTAGGCAAAAAGGTTGTTTAAATTGCTTGA
>CAKNWT010195621.1:0-11363 GCA_932066315.1 Andricus coriarius
CATAAAAGAGAAAATGTTTTCAACAAAATAAGTGAATTTTCAACTTGAAAAGATCAATTTTCTCGTAAAAATGAAGTAGCTACTTACAACTAAAATAATGCATCTTCAAATAAAAACAAAACAAAAAAAAACATTCCACCAATTAGGTAAATTTTCAAACCAAAAATGAATTTTCTATAAAAAAAAGACAAATTTTCAACTAAAAGATACATTTTAAACAAAGAGTAGAATATTTTAATTTTCAGTTAGAGAAATAATTTTTTGAATAAATAAAATAAATTTTCAACAAAAATTTGAAAAATGAAATATACTTGAATTTTTAGGTGAACAGATTAATTTTTAAATTTTTATTTGAAAAAAAATTATTTTTAATATAAAAAATAATTTTCAAATTTAGAAAAGAAAATTTCGACCCAGAAGATTAATTTTCTACCAAAAACGAATAATATTTAAGAAAATACATGAATTTTCCTTCAAAATTTTTTATTTTTAATCGAATTTTCAACACAATAGTTGCCTCTTCAACCAGAAAGGTTGATTTTCTACTAGAAAAGAAAATAGATTTCAAACATAAATGGATGAATTTTCAACTAAAAAACATACATTTAAAAAAAGTATAGAATAGTTTAATTTTTAGTTAGAGAAATAACTTTTTAAGCAAATAAAATGAATTTTCAACTGAATAACTAAATTTTTTACCAGAAAGATTAAATTTGTTTGAAAAAGAATCTCGACAAGAAATTGAGTTAAATTTTTAGTTTAAAAAATCAATTTTCAATAAGAAAAAACTATTTTTTAACCAAAGAAATTAAATAAAATACATGAATTTCAACTAAAAAGGTTAATTTTCTACAAAAAAGACAAACTTTCAACAAAATACATAAATCTTTAACTGAAAAAGCTAAATTTTCAACAAAAAATATATAAGGTAAATTTTAAGGCAGAGAAATAAGTTTTTGAGCAAATAACTTTATTTTCGTAGAAGTATTTAAATTTTCAAGGAAAGAAATAAATTCTCTACCAAAAAGTTTAAATGTCTATAGAAAAATTTCAAAACAAAATTGAGTTGGCTTTTTATTTAACAAAAAGTTATTTTCAATAAAAAAACTAATATTGCACCAAAAGATAGAATTTTAAGTAAGTGGAAAAAGTTGTTCTTCATATTGAATTTACTGAAGGAATTCCCACACTATAATAAAGAAACTTCTGTAAATCATGTACAACTTTCTCAAATAATATAAGATTTTCTGTAAAATCTATAACAAAATGTTGGAAAATGAACAGAGTTCTTTTTCCAGAGGAAAGGTAATTAGTGCGCGCAAAGCACGCATAATTTTCTATTATTTATAAAAAGTAGACAAATTTATAAGCCCGCTTATTAATAAAATGTTACAATAACAAATTTCGATGAAACGGGGACCAGATAATTTTTTGGCACGGCCCTGACGTATTCGTACTTTAACTTTATAGCCAAGATTTTTTTCTCGATATTCTAACTGGTAGGTTAGCCGTGAGGTTTAGTTGTTAGCGATAGAACACGTTAATCGTAGCTTAGGTGGTTCGAAAGCCGTCACAGCGTTTTCGATTTTTAATAGCGTTAATATTGTTAAAAGCGTGCGACTATATCCGTATGTAATGTATCGTAATTTAATGTAATTGATTAAATTAAATTGTGTATATATGTAGCAAAAAAATACACTTATGAATTGTATGATGTGTGTGAGCATGTGTTTGTCAGAAGTGGATTTCCCCAGAATCTGTTTGTAGCAAGAATGTTTTTTTTTGCTGGCGCACGAAATTTGACATGACTGGGATGTAGAATTCACATATATAGAGAGGCAGATTTTGTTTTCTATGATTGAAACTGTACCTAACAGTTCGACTTATTTTACCTGTGAGTACGTAGAGAAGTGACTATTTATTAAGAACATTTCAATTGAAAATTTTTTAATGGCAAAAAAGCGCGCGCTCTACGACGCACGTGCATTCGAGTATATGGAGAATTTAATGGAGGACCTACGAGGTTGTAACGAGGATTTCACCAAGTCCTCTTTTGGTCCTCTTTTGGTGTGAATTTGCTGACCCCCTTGACTCATCGCCCACCCGGGGGCCCGCCCCCCCGAAAAGTCGCTAAAAAACTGTGACATCCTTTATGGAAGCTCCCTTAGTATGTTGGCCTTTAAAGTAGGGGAGACCACCCTACAGTAGATAATGAGCCTACATTAGATAATTGTTAATTAAAAGCACAAATATACCTAAAATAATATATACTGATTTTAATTTATAAGCACGTATAGTGTCCTAACTAATAAATAAATCAAATTGATTATTTTACATGCATTAATATTTTGAATTAATGATTATCTACTGTAGGCTCATTATCTACTGTAGGGTGATCTCCCCTATCCAATTAAGGCTTTTGAATTCAAGAATGCAAAAATGCTTTTAAATTAAAGTCAGAATTCAAATATCTCAAGTTGCAAACTTTTTTACTTGGAAGAACAAAAACTTAAACGCATTCAATTACAAACAATTCAAACTTGAGTACTTTAAAGTTTTTAAGCTTTAGTTCTTCCATTTTGAATGTATCAAAACTTATAAGCTTTACTCTTTGAGATTCTCAAACTGCACTACTTTGAACCTGAAAGTTTTATAAAATCAATTTTTTAAGCTAAAATTTGTTAAACCGAAATGTTTTCAAAGTAAAAAGGTACAAACCTAAATGCCTATTCTTGTAAGCATCCAAACTTCAATGATTTACACTTGAAAGCTGTCAGACTTCAATGCTTTTGACTTGAAATGATTTAAGCTTATCGCTTTCAACTTTAAAGCATCCAAACTTCAATGCTTCCAACCTGAAACTATTCCAACTCTATTGCTCATAACTTTAAGGCATCCGAACTCCAATGCCTTTAAATTGAAAGCTTCCAAACTTAAATGACATTAACTTGAAACTATTTAAACTTCAAACAGCCAAATTTCAATGCTTCCGATTTAAATCATCCAAACTTTAATAATGCTGAAAGTTTTAAAACATTGAAACAAAACTCTTGATAACGTATTGTTTGATGAAGACTTTTCATTAGTTTATTTTTTTACTCGGATGCTTTTAGCTTTTCAATGAGTCTCAATTATTCAATTACGATGATTAATAGTTTCTATTTAATTATGAAATTGAGCAAGTTATTTAATTTTCATTGATGCGGGTGCGTTGATAAAGGAATAGATGGGGCTGTCCGAAATGGGCAGTTCGTTTTGATGGAAGAGTGAGGGCTGAACCCGGGTGTTTCGAGGGGAGCGCGTGATGAATATTTCATGACGTGGTATTTATTTCAAACATCCTCAGACTTCTTGTCTTTGAGGATCTCCTGCCAACAAATTCGCCCAGGGTGCAGTGGGGCTTAAACTGCTTCCCTGAGAGTGCCGCAGCCTTTGTGATAATTTTCAAACAATCAAGGATGCTAGTTTACAAAGTTTAGTTGGGCTTTAGTTTTGCTGGAGAATTTGCCTTATGGTATGAGGTAGTGATCTGATTCAAAGTATTTTGCAACTTTTAATGAATTTAACACGCCCTTAACAGATTTTTTTAAATTAAATTTCATTCTTCTATGTGTTAGGTTTGTGGAAGTTAAAACTGTTAAAGCTTGAAATTCTAAGACTTCAAATCATGAATTATGAAACTTGAATCATAATCCAAACATTAGTGAAGTTCCGTACTTAAAAGCTTTCCATTTTGATTTGTTTAAATGCAATCCTTCTTAAATAGGGCCGTTTAAAAACTACATCACATATACAATAGGGTGGGTCGAAAATAAATACATACTTTTGGAATTCCAAATTGCTACAACGCGGAAAAGTAGCGTATTGGGTCCTAAATAAGTATAAATGATTTGGAATCGATCGACATGCAGCTTGGTTATCCGAGCTCGAAAAAAAAGGTTTTAAAATTTTCTTATTTACAGAGTTTTTAAATTTGATTGAGTTTCAATTTTCTTTACATACCTTGAGGTCAAAAAGTCTTCTCAATTTTTTCGGATTTTAATCTATTATTTTCTTAAAGATAATTCCTATTTAATTTACCATTGTTTTCGGAAATTTGTTTTTACGCGTTTGCAAATACGAGGAGAATGATTTGAGGTACATGAAAACTTTTGAGTGACAAAAATGCATTAAACAAAAATCCTGAAGACCCAGGAATCGAAATTGGAATGACAGCAAATTTTGCTTATTTCGGAATTTTGTATCTAATAGAATCAATTTTTTTTATTGATGAGTTTAACATTTTTCGAGCTTGTGTGGAATTTTTAAGCCTCGAAATACACTAGAAAAAAATCTACGAAACCTTTTTTTTTTTATATTTTAATCTTGGCCTGAAGTGTCGTTAATAAGTTGACACAATGGATGAATATGTAGATTTTGTGAAAATTAATACTAGGGAAAGTTCAAAGTGTCAGTTATTCGGATTTGCAATCGAATTCTAGGCTTAAAAATTCCACACAAGCTCAAAAAATGTTAAACATATAAATAAATTAAATTAATTCTGTTAGATACGAAATTCCGAAATAAGAAAATTTGTTGTTATTCCAATTTCGATTCCTGGTCCTTATAGATTTTTTTCTAGTGTATTTCTATGTTTAAAAAGCCCATACATGCTCAGAAAAATATTTAAACTACAAGTTATCAAGATAAGTTCATAAAATACCAAAATCAAAATTTTAAAAATTCGCTTTAGCCAATTTCGATTCCTGGGTCTTGGGGATTATTTTTCTAATGCATTTTTGTTACTAAAAAGTTTTTATGTACCTCAAATAATTTTCCTCTCATTTGCAAACGTGTTAAACAAATTTTCCAAAGACAATGGTATATTAAATAAGAATTATCTATCAGAAAATGATAGATTAAAATCCGAAAAAAATTGAGAAGACTTTTTTGAACTCTAGCTATGTACGAAAAAATTGAAACTTAATAAAATGTAAAAACTCTGCAAATAAGAAATTTTTGAAACCTTTTTTTTCGAGCGCGGGTAACCAAGCTGCATATCGATCGATTCCAAATTAATTATACTTTCTTAGGTACCCAATACGCTACTTTTCCGCGTTGAAGCAATTTCAAATTCCAAAGGTATTTTTTTTTGGGCCCCCCCAAAATAACAACCCCCCCCCCCCCCCTATTTGAGTGCAACATTCTTGTTTGATTTCATTTAATAAACGCCTACAATAAACACAAAACATACAAACATAATATTTTAACAGACTTCATAACCCGAAATGCTCTCCAAACAGGAATTCAATAGAAAATTTTCAAGATTTTAAGTCGAAATATATTGCATTTTCAAGAAAATAGTTGAATTTTTAACCAAAAAAGACGATTTTTTAACCAAATAAATTAATTTTCAAAAAAGAAATCAATTTTAGACCAGACAGTTACATTTCCTAATTTTTAAACAAATAGTTGAGTCTTAAGTCAAGAATCCTAACTTTTTAAAAGACGGTTGAATTTTCTACCAAAAACTTTTCTACAACGAAAGATAAATTTTTGTTTAGAGCTACGAATTTACTATCCAAGAAGACAAATTAGCAGCAAAACAGTTTAATTTTTCGAATAAAAGATTACTTTTTAACAAAGCAGTTGCATTTTCAACAAAATAATTAAATTTTCAACAAAATAGTTGAACCTTCAACAACAAAAATTAATTCTTGTCCTCGTTGTTGTTATCTTTTTCCTAGACAGTTGAATTTTAAATTTAAAATAATTAATTCTTAATAAAAAATATAATGGTTGATATTTGAACCAAAAAATGATTTCATTTTTAAATGAACGACAGTCTAATTTAACCATAAAAGATGGATTCTGAACACAAAATTTAATAGTTGATATTTCAACCAAAAAATATTTAAATTCAAAATGAAAAACAGTTTAATTCCACTAAAAAAGACGAATTTTCGACAGAATAGTTGAATTCTCATCAACAAGAAATGAAGATAGATTTTTGAAGGCCTATTACCAGTGTCACGTACTACGTGATTTTAATAGTTGAAATAAGCAATACATAAATTGCCATTCACACCAGTATGTCGATGATAAGTTTTGTCTATCACATAGTTTTGCTGATACGTAGCGTCCTACTTTATCGCAAATCAATTTTTCGTTTTCGCAAATTTAGTAAAAAACGCGAAAAAGTCAGTTTTAAAAAATTCACTGTGAGTTGCGAACCAACAACCTCCTCATTACGTGCGAGGTGCGCTACCAATTACGCCACGGCAGCCCTTCAAAAGAAATTTAAAACTTAAAAAACTTAAAACTTACTTTCTCGCGATTTTTAATTAATTCGCCAAAACGAAAAATTGATTCGCGATAAATTAGGACCCTACTTCCAAGGTGAAAAAGTTATACACAATTTGCATATAGTGGATAAAACACTGATATTTTTCATTTGTTTTATACGGAAAAATTTGTAAAACAAAATGAAAAATAGCATTGTCTTTGTCCACTATACATAAGCTAAAACTAATAGACAAAATTTAACATCGACATACTGGTAATAGGCCTAAAAAACCTATCATAATTTAATCAGTCGAAATGAAACTTAATTTTGAACAAATTAATGTATACCCAAAAGAGATGAATTCTGAACCAAAAATATGATAGTAGATTTTTCAATTAAAAATAATTAACTTTCCAAGAAAAATAATTAGATTTTCTTATTGGATTCTATTAATTCAGTTCACCTTTAAGCGAAAACCGATAAAAAGGTGAAGTTTCTTGAAAACAGGGGAAAAAGAGGAACTCTTTGAAAAAGGGAAACAGAGGGGGATAGGGCAATGTGTGTGAAGTCTGTATTTAGATGGCTTACTTATAAAATAAAATCAATAATTTTCATTTTTTCAAGCATTTCAAAAAATCGTTCTATACACTTATACTATCTATATGTGATGTCGCATTCTGTGTTAACCCTTCCTCCCTCCATACGTCACAAATCGTCAGAAAACCTGTTAACCCCCCGACTCTGGCAGTGTGACGTAGTTTTTGAATGGCCCCAAAACAGAAATCTACCAACTTAGTAAGATATCGCCCAACCCATCTCTCTCATGTTGATACATTTTTTAACGGAAGGAAGCCATTCATCGTTGATTGATTAGCTGAAGAGGGGAAAAGTAATGATGATCACGAAGCCCTCGAATGTTCTCCATTTCACATTCTGAAGAAACCTGACATTCGTGCGAGTATATTAACCCCTTAAATGAGTTAAAAAGGCAGTTCAGGTAAATAAATACTTGCACACGTTAAAAATAAGTACCTTGAGGATAGAGTATAGGTCATTACACCGCAGGATGCTCCTGCTCGTGTTGCAGGTTTCTGAAAAATGCAACGGGATACGAGAGAGGCAATATAGTTTTAGTGGTAAGGAAGGGTCCTATCCGCCTGCTCGTATCCATTACGACACCCCTGCCAACTATGGGATTCCTATGGGGATAATGTTTCTTGCTCGTTTTTATATACACCCTAGAGTAAATGCCGAAAAATCACCTTCTATGGAACAGTTCCCTCTTTCTGGATTATTTTCTTCATCCTAATCACTTTTGTTTGCGAATTGTAGTTAATTCTAATTGATCAGAAATCATTAAGTTTGGGGTACCCATTAGGAATATATTTTTAAACCTTTTTTTTTTATACGTTTCACTTTATTTTGAAACAATTATGTAAGGTTCCCGCTAGGTCGTTTCAGGTCAAAAAATAATCTTTTCCGTTTCTGATTTGTATAATGTATAAATTGGAAGGTAAAAAATTCTTTTATTCCTTAAAATTGTTCTGAAATGGTCCCTAAACCTTTTAGTAATGGAAACATAAACGTAGAATTTCTTCTGTGGTACATGATGAACAATCCCAATAATGATAAAACTTGAAAATGTTTACAAAATATACAGCTGGTACATACATAGTAATTCAAAAATATTTTTTGTCTATAATTTAAGTGAAGAAAGTGTAAGAAAATGAGCTACTGTCAATGGAACATTCTTATTGCAAATGTAATTTAACTATAAAATGTGAAAGACTGTGACTTATACTCAATGATATATATTTTTCTAATTGATCATTATTGGTATTATTCTTCAATAACATTGAGCAATTTACAGGAACGAAAGAATTTTTCGCCTTAGGATTTTCAAATGATAAATATCGAATCCTAAAACAAAATTTGTACACCTAAAATGGCCTATCCTATTTGTTCACCTAAAAAGCCTATCCGGTATCGTTTAAAGGAGAAAAGATTTTTCTTCGTGAAAAAATTTAAAACATGAAAAATTACTTATTTGAAAAATCTTCTTTTTTCCTTTTTTCTTTGATAATTTTTAAATTTTTTGGATGAAAGTTTGTTGCGAAAAATTGTTCGAAGCTTGAAGTAGTTTGTTCCGAATGTATTTAAACTTTGTTAATTATAAAGTTAGTTAAAATCTGCAAATAAAAGTCTTATTTTAATAATATACGCAAGCGGGTAATGTGGCGCGTTAGGGATTTTAATGCTAAAATGTCGAAGTGTTGAATATTATATTTTCATATAGTTTTAGCGAAAATGATCTACATGTTTGCTTTGAAGCGGTTGCTAAAGTTCCCTATTTTTTATAATTACATTATTTTTTCCCCTCTTACGGAAGGTAATAAAATTCTGCGTCTAATAAGCCAGAGTTCAAGGTAAAATGTCAATTTAATAAAGTTTCAAAGTGCTTACCTTCATTGTAAACGTAAGACCCCATAGTACTTTGCTAAATTATTAAGATATTTTTAAACATTTTCCCTAAACTTTATCCTAGGGTCGAACTTGGTACAAAAAAGTCACAATATGTCAAATGTTATAATTGTATTCACCAACCCATTTCGTGACTTTTTTGCTCTAAAGTTGACCCTAGCGCAGAATCTAAGGAAAAAATTCTAAAAATAACTGAAGCATTTATAAAAATATTATAATACCTTTAAAATTAACCCAAGGACTATACATTTTTTTATTATTTCCAGAGTTATTCTGATTTTTTGAAAACATCGAAATTTGACGTTTTTTTTTGCGATATTTTTTGATAAAGTTGACATTTTTCCTAAAAATGTTACTTATTAGAAGCATGATTTCATTACCTTTTGCGGTATTATGGGGGAAAAAATTTCACGTTAATATTGTAAAAATTAAGGTACTTCAGCAACAGCATTACCAATAGGTAAGGTATAACTTGAAAAACGTGGACATTTTTGAAAGACTTAATAATTAAGTATTTTGATTGATATAGATTCAATTTTCTCTGTGAATAAAGCAAAGTTAAGATATTCTATCGATTGATATACGTTATGTGCGCTGCATTTCTCGCTTCTCATCTGCAATATGAACTCGATGAATTTTAGAAAAGAATTTTTGAAATGTCGAAATCATTTAAAAAATCATTTTTAGGGAAAATAAATTAACAAATAATCAACTATAAACATAATTTTTTTAGATTTTTTAATAATTTTCATAAGTATTAATTTTTTTGAAAATGAATAATAATATTGTATTTCTTGAAAGCATAATCAGATATTTGTCCCTAAGACCAGTTTTTCCTGACCAGAACGAATTTTTAAAGCGTCAAAGTTAAAAGATTTCAATTTTAAAGTACGGGAATGAGCTTGAACCTGAAAAATCTTATATTTTAGTTCAAATTATAATTATGAGAATGTAGCGTAGGTTTGTGAAAATGAAAAGCCTTATAGAGGGTCCATCGAAGTATCACAAAATCGAACATTTCAATCTGAAGAAAAAGAGATAAAATAAATCAACAAAATAATTTCGTCCCCTTGGGTTTAGTACATCAAATGTATATTTTCGTGCAAGATATATGATGCTATGTTTTCGATACAGTCGAACCGTGAAACAAGAAAATATGGTCGAGGAAAAATCGGAAATTCCGACCACACACGGAAGGGACTTATGGTGTGCTTTAGGCAGGCGTAGACGTAGAGGAAGCAGAAAGGTCGTATCGATCACCTGGATAGAACAAGGGCGAGGGATGGGGTATGAGGGATGTTTAGGTAGAGGGTGGACGATAAATCAACGGATAGAAGAAAATAGAACAAGTTTGACCAGACTGAAGATAGAATTCCTCCTGATACGTGAACGACTCTAAAAGACGGTTGCACGTGGATCATGACGAACGTGCGGACGTGAGTTCACGAAATCAGGGCAACATCAAAAACAAAAGATTTGATAGAAAAGTTCGAGGAAAAAGACGATTCATATTTTTGTTTTGTTCAATTCACTCTTTTAATTAAAACACTTCAATTTTTCCAGTTGAAAATCGAGAATGATTCTAAAGTTGTCCCGGTTTCTAAAGTATAATACCCTTCAATCAAGGAATTCGGGATGAAGACGATAAAATCAGAATATAAACAAATTTCCATAACAAAAGGCGATAAAAGCTATACTCGGCGTCATTTTTACAATTCTCAAATGACCTCGATTTGAAGTCGAGGAATGAGAGTAAGAGCACTTTTCTTTTCCATTCGCTCCGAGAACGATTGGATTCCGTCGTTCTTTCCGTTTTCGGAAAGGAAGGAAATCTCTAAAAATTGCAAGAGGAAAGGATTCATTGTCGAAAGTGGAACGCTAGACTCTAGAGGGATACGAGCTCCGTTTACAGGTGGCTTAAATTTTCTTATCCGATCGGAGATGCAAAAAGAATTAAAGAAATTTTGTTCCTTTTTCTGTATATCTGAGAGAAGAATGGAGCTAATCGGATTAATTCTCCAAGGTTTTGACCTAATTTAATCCATTTCCGGGGATTTGAAACTTTATAAGATTTTAAGAGCTCACCCACATTTTCAAGCCGTGATTCTTTTATTAGTATTTTATAAAAAGCTCTCGTTAATTTTTGAGCATTAGTAGTTGATTAAAAAAAATATATCAGATTTGTTTTGCTCCTCTTGTTAGAGGATTTTCAAGTGTGAGTCCTAAAATGGGAATGAAGAGCTCCTAACTCCTTTCCCTTTGTATGCCGAAACTCACTTCCTTTGATACTTCTCTCCTCTTCTTTTCTTTTTTCACGAATCAGGTAACATTGTCAGTCTTTTACACCGAGTTTTCTTCCTGTGTTACAGAAATGGAAGTTAGGTCACCACGCTTCACGGGCTCAGGTTGGCTCGCCTTTCCTGCTTTAAGAGCAGCCTACAAGCATGTTCAACTGGAGCTCGAATTTCGACCCGAAGCTTGGGATGGGGTGTTACTGCTAGCCGGTGAACGGGATGACCTCCAAGGCGACTTTATAGCCCTGATTCTTCATCATGGTTTTGTCGAGTTGAGGTATCATCAATTTCATCTCAATACATAAGTTTTAGAAACCATAAAT